>PNEQ01076965.1:0-16130 GCA_003012365.1 Medauroidea extradentata | reverse complement strand
GGAGTAATTGTGTGCATAACTAATTGTGTTGTGAGAGTTCTAGTTGATTACTGTTTTGTGTATTTCGTAGCTTTGTGAGCTATTAAATCCAGTACTTAATTTAACTCTTTTATTTGTAATTATAAGACCTCTATCCCAAAGAACTCATGGGAATTGCCCACATATAAAGTTTGTGTGTTCTCAAACTTGTAACAATATATTTGTGCTGTTGGTTGCTATATTCATTAAGTATTGCAGAATTTCCGAAAACTATTTTACACACAAGACACGGCGTGGTTGCCAAGTAAGTAAAAATATCTTGTATATTTTAGTTTAAAAACAGCTGACGTTTCAATAGGAAACAAGAATTGTACTTCTATTGACAGCATGTTGCATGCGCGTGAATATACACTACACTGAATAATGTGACGAGTTCTGTTTGTCGCCTGGAACCAGCGAAGTTGCGGTAAACACCGTCACTGTGAGACTTGTACTGAGTTAGGTACGGAAATATGCACTGAATTATGTATTGTGTGAGTGATAACAGAAGTTAACTGTGATAACTATGAAAACACGTTTATGTGTTGCTGATATTCGACTCAATCACAGTCGACATTTCTGATACGAAAATGAAAACCTCAGACGTCAACTTCTTCGTATGTAGAGAAAACTGTGATAAACATTACAGTATATCGTGTAGACTACACAGTAAATGTCCTCATGACTGTCCACATTTACCAAACGTTCTTATATTTTTGAAAGACGGACACAAGTAAGCTATTAGCAATTAACACCACGATGACTATTTAGCTGAACACAAACTAAAGTAACGTTCAAGAGTGACACGAAACAGAGCCTTGCGCGCTTTATTTAGAATAAAACAATTTAACGTTAACGTAAGCTGTGTTTATCTAATGCGTTAACAAACATGATCAATAGTAGTTAGTAACAGATATAAAGTAACGTCGCAAAATTTGCTACTCGCTGTAAACGATATTAAACATGAGTTCATACAAAAATACAAAAGCAGAAGAGTATACTACATCATTGTTGTGCTCTTCTTTCATAGTTATGTTCCAAAGTGGCCAGTTATGTCCAAGAACTCACAACACAGAGAACTTCGCAAGCACATCGCATATTGGGCCGCGTAAGTTGTGTCAGTTATCACACATACGCCGAGTTTAACCTGGGGAAATCATATCATTAGCAAAAGTATGTACAGAACATTGTAAATCACAGAAGTTTACTAGATGTACTGGCATTAACACAGCCATCAGTGCTGTATTAGTATTCACAGATCGCGTTACACAGCTGCTGAACGAGACGGCAGCTACGTCGGCGCTCAACTGGCAATGCGGTGGGAAGGATTGTCATGTTCTACCCATCATGCTCGGAGTGTTTCGAATTAAGTTTATTAATACAACTAACAGTGTGCCCACGGCTTTGCTCGCGTGTATTACTCAGAGAAGATAATATTACTCACCAGATACGTAGTTCAGTCATCAAGTGTCAGATAGACTAATCTGCTAGTTGAGTTAACTCTGCAGCAGGATAAGTAGCTATAGCTGTCCACGCGAAAAGCCGTCTAAGTCTTAAGTTTGTTTCTACCACTAACAGCGACTTCGCCTGGGCCTTATTTACTGTCACAACAAAGTTGACATGGGTAATTACAGACTGTTAAGTGTAAGAAGGTATTACATGAAATACGTAGTTTACGTGGTATCAAGATTTAATTCACTCGAACACAACTATTGTTGATGCTGCCCTCAAAACATATTTGTTTTTCAAAACCTTCACTTGAAGTTAAGTGGCATTACGGAGTTTTGGCGGGATAATGTTTCACTGAAATATAAACGTATTTGGTGCCCATACCTTGAGTTTAGTGAGTTGGTATACTTGGGCTGATGCTGTCGAGGAACTTCAGTAGATAGTGGACTCAACCCATTTTCACCACTTTTGAATTTCATTTAAATTGCAGTAATGTCATCTTCCTTGTAGTTTGTGTCAAGATTTTCACAGCCTTTAAAGTAATTTGAGTCCAGAATCTCTCGAACAATAGATCGGAGCTATAAACAACTGCGCCACACAAATTCGAAATTATTCATAAAAACTTATTTTAAAAATCAAATATTAATTAACTTGACTCACAGAGGTTGTACAATACCACGTCTCGATAGTACTGTAGAATGAAATTCCTGTATAATTTATTCCTCTCGCTGATCGTACTTGCTTTTTGGACCGTCTGCCTTGAAAGTTCACAAACTAAGTTGTCTTCTTAACTGAGTTATCTTTTAAAATAAAAACTTGCATTACTTTTTTTAGGTACTTACATAAGCATTATTCTGACGCGAACAACACCTCAATACAGGGGCGTCATTTTAAGTTTTTCTTGGTGGGGGGGAGGGGCAAGATTTTTTTCGGCGACAGTGACCTTCTTGCATCTTTTTTTATAAATTAAGCATGTATAAATTAGAAACTTTAATAATATAAATTAATTTTTATGTGCTTAAGTTAGCATTATTTAAATCACAAAATACAAAAAATATATTTTATACACTTAAAATTCTAAATCCAGGGGGCGGGGCATTTGCCCCCCTGCCCCTCACCTAAATGATGCCCCTGCCTCAATATCTCTTTTGCTTAGATAAGTATCGTCGGCTGATAGAAAACAAATTTTGTATCCTTTCACCCCTTTAGGTGTCGAATTTGGAAAAATCTTAACTTCACATATCTTACATATTTGTTAAATTATCCAAGTGAAGTGAAAATCATGACGATAGCTCAGTCAGTTAAAGCAAAGTCGACGAATCATCAAAAATCACGTATCACAACTGCACAGTACTGAGAAATCGAATTTTGAAAAATCTTAAAATCTTTTTACGGCCATTTACGTAATCATCATCCTGAAGCAAAATAAACAGAATATTTCGATGGGTTATATATATATATATATATATATATATATATATATATATGTGTGTGTGTGTGTGTGTGTGTGTCGAGGATTTATCTAAAACACATTCCAGGTTTTTTCACCTCCTAAGAGACTGAAATCCGAAAAACCCTTGAATCACATTTTAGACTACTTAACTGGTGTATCTTGGACGTGAAAAACACGACAATAGACCTTTGGGTTCGAGATATATGGACGACTAATTACAAACATAATTAATCACTTTGATCCTTTTCACCTCCTTAGGTGGGGAATTTCGAAAATTTGTGACATTGTTTTTCAGGTATTTTACTTAGCATCAATCTAAAAAATCACGTCACTATATAAAATATCAATGTCGTCGATATGTATCGATTGTGAATCGAGAACACATTTCACTTTTTTTCACCTCTTTGAGACTGAATTTGGAAAATATATTTTAATGGAATTTTGAATACTTACATAAGCATTAATCCAAAGCAAAGAGCACTTCTAATCTCGATTGGTTCGATAGATACACAAGAATAATCGAAAACACATTTTACGTATTTTCACCCCCTTATTTATCAAATTTCGAAACGTCTTGGAGTCCTGTCATAGTCATTTGTATGCATTGCCAACTGAATAATATCCTTAAATTACATTTTGAGTATTTACATAAGCAACATTTTGAACCGAAAACCAACTCTCTAACCCAAAGGATCGATATATATATCGATAATTAATCGGAAACATATTTCAGCTCTTTTCATCCCCTTAAATGCTGAATTTCGAAGAATTCTGCTAAGATTAATTTTATGCGTGTCCCATTGAAGTGAAAATCACGGTGATATGCCGTCGGGTTCGAGCTCTATCGACGTTTCTTCGAAAATACATTACACCCCTTTTCACCACCTTAGAGGTCGAATTTCGAAAAATCCCTTCTTAGTGCTCGCCTACGACCGGAGGGGAAATCACAAACAGTCAGTGTTATCTTTTATATACAGAGACTAGCTGGTACCCGCAATTTTATTTACGGGGTTTTCAATTTAATTAGAAAATATTTCAGAAACAAAAAGTTTTGAAAATTCTGAATGGGGCAAAATCATGTTAATGATCATTAATGTCAATTTTAGAAACAACTTGAAAAGTAAAATTATTTCACAACTTTATTTGGTTATCCCGTTCTTCTGCTGTACCCCGTTTGCCTCCCACCCCACACGAAGTATTATTTGTTTTGGTAGAAACCATCACAGCACACGCACAACTTACCAAACATTGTCTTCATAAAATGAAATATTTTTGCAACAACGTTCTGCGCCTATACCATATTTTGACCCCTCAAAAAATCAGTTCTTTTATTCTGTAGGAAACTATACGGACGCACGCAGAACTCCTCACCAAAGTATTTGTTATAGTTTTCTGAGTATCCCGCGCTGCAGTTTGCAACTATGCTATAACGATTCTTTTGTCCCCGCGGTCGCGCACCACTCACCAGAGATGATTTGTTCTCAATATTTTTGGGTATCCAGTTTTGGCCCTCTACCTCGTTTTGCTTTCCCTTGTCAATTTCATTTTTGTAGAAATCTTAGTAGGTGCACGAAAAACGTATCACAATTTCACCGCAATCGGATGACTGGTACAGAACTGCACAGAAGACGAACCAACTAACAATCATTTCTATGATATAAGCACAACTATGTCCCCCCCTCTTCTTTGATACTTGACAGTTATTTTCTCAGTACAAAAACTTAGATAATTATTTTTTGTTATTTGAGTAAACATCATTCTGACGGAAACAATTCTCAATATCTCAAAAGGTAGACGTCATGGGGTAATTGAAAACATTAAAAACCAATTTTATGTGTTTTCACTTCTTCAGTGATTGAATTTTGCAAAAAAAAGTTAAACATTTGTAAAAGTATCCAAATGAGATTAAAATCACGACCACAGCCCGTTGAGTCAAAACGTAAACGACAGTTTATTTAAATACATATTTCATTCATTCAAAGCACCAAGAGCTAGGATATAGAACATTTCTAAAAAGTGTTCATGGGGCAGTTACATAATAATCGTCACAAAACTAAAATCAAATCTATATCTCGACGGGATCGGTAGCAGTCATGGATTTATCTAAAACACATTCCATGTGCTCTTCACCACTTTAGGGTTCGAATTTAAAAAAAGCGTAATAGACAGTTAAGCCTATTGTATGGGCATCACAGTGAAAACTGTGACGATACCCCTGTAGAGTTCGAGACTAATGGACAGTTAATTGGAGACATCTTTCACCCCGTTTCCTTACTTTCCACCCCCCATCAATAATTAATCAAAAACACATTTTATCCTTTTTTTTATCTTTGGAGTCAAAATTGGAAAAGATCGTATTTTGGGTCTTTACGTAAGCATCATTTTGAAGCAAACTGCTCTTTGAAATCTCGACTGGTTAGATTGCTATGGAAGAATAATCGGAAACACATTTAACGTATTATCACCAACTTAATTAAAGAATATTGAAATGTCATAAAGACCTAACTCAGATATTTGTATACGTATATGATTGAAGTAAAAATCACGACAAGAGCACATTAGGTTCGAACTGTACCAACAATTAATAAAAAAACTAATTGTTCCCCTTTATACTTGATAGAAGTGAAATTTCCAAAAATCATAATATTTGTTATTGTATTCACGTGAACATTTTTATGAAGTGAAAAGTAACTCTGTATCCGTAAGGATTCAATAGACATTAATAGTTAATAAAAAAACACATTTCAGGTATTTTCACTCCCTTAAAGGTCGAACTTCCAAAAATCCTTAAGGCGCCTGCCTGGTGGCCGTGTGTTTGTGTGTGAAGCATGACCCCAAGGGCGACGTTGGCCGGCTCATCTGGCGTGGTATCGCCTCTAGAGTAAGACATTGAAATGACGTGCAGTGGTATCGTAAAACACTCGCCTGACTGATACTTTCAGTGCTGACACCATCTTTATATTGTTGGAAAGTTTTAAAGCAAAGGCCAACACACCTCTCTACTGTAGTTTCACTCTAATCTCGTGAGTAGTTGTTTGAATATAACATATTGAAAAAGCCGTTTTTAGTCGTTTTGAGGGGCTCCGAAATTATCTTTAGAAGTAACGTGATGTTATGAAACTACCATTCCGAAAATGTTTTAAGTGTGTGTTATTTTCGTAAATGCACACATTAGAAACACGTTGAAAGTATCTTAGAAAAAGAGTTCTGCTAGCACGCTGTATCGCTGTTTACAAGACAGCAGGCGGCCGACTTAAACTGGCTAATATGCATGTTTATGTGTGGCTTTGTGCTTGACTGTACCGAGCAGCGTTTACTATTATACATTTAATTAACATTTTTGCTATAATTCAACTTTGGCATGCACGTAACCCTGCACGTACATTAAAAAATACGGCACAATGGTGCAACTTCGGGTAGAGATTTACCTTTTCAGAGATTCCTTAAAAGTTAATTATCATTTTCAAAATAATAGAGTGGCAATGATAACATCGCATTTTGTGAATACATAAGTCATGACAGTAGTGTCAATTTTGCAATACTGTCAGCCCTCTAATATGAAACCTTATGTCTAAATTTAAAAATACACTCTGCCGGACGAAGTAAAAAGACCGTCACATAGATGTAACATAAGTCAACAACTTTTATGCTTGAGAAGAATTTAATTAACACATTTTGTGAAGACCGCTAATTCGTAAACATCACTGTAACTGGTTGGTTATCATACAAGCCTAGTAAACAAAGGTAGATTACATGCAGCTCACATTCGTGAACAAGATACCAGTTCATCTTAACTGCACTCTAAGAGCACAGGTATATGGTCTGACAACTTCAAAACAGAAATATGTTGGACTGTGTATCTTAGCAGGAGCTGGTGAGACGATAAGTGGTAAACAGTGCGATAGCTACACCAGATATGCAATTACGTGCTAATTTCAAAGTTCCTGTGATGTATACATCTCAAAACAGTACGTCTGTACAGAAACATTCTATTATCACGACGTATGTTTATTACATAAGGAATTGCTGATTGTTTAAAACGTAATAGTATTGTTTAATAAGTATTCGTTTATGAACATGCCGGATATTATATATGTATATATGTGTGTGTGCGTGCGCACAACACACACGAATATGCGTGAACATGTAAGCTGTAAGAATGAAAAATAAAAACATTAAATCAGCATAACACATAATAATAAAAACTGGTCATATTAAATGACAAACTAAAAAACTTAGTTTCCTATAGGAAGACATCATTTTAATGAATACAGTTTTGTAAACAGTTTTTAATATATCCCTTGAATAAGTTATTCGGTTGCGAAGTTAAAAAAACAAGACATAAAAATAAGTTTTTAATTTCTTAATGGTTAAATGTTGCGGATATTATAAATGTGTGAATGCTGCAGCAATACAAGTTAACAATTGGGGAAAAAAAGGTTAACGATTGTAACAATGTCACTAATAACTAATGTCATAAAACACTAATAAAATATATTTTTGCTTTGACATCACAGGCAACGTAACATCAATAATAATAATAATAATAATAATAATAATAATAATAATAACAGTAGTAGTAGTAATAGCAGTAGTACAACTGGAAGCAATTGAATTTAAGTGGCGATATTCTACATTGTATTCGTAAAGAGGTGTTTATTTCGCGTGCATTCGTACAATTTACTAATATATTAATTTCGATCCGATGGTCTTTGCAAATTGTCCGATGATCCCGCATGAGGAAGTAGGAATACAGATGACCGCACAGCGGTGCTTTCTTTTAGTGTTTACTAAACACAAATATGCTAGTAACGGATAATGACTGCAGCCTGTACAGAATAATAAGGAAAACTGAAGTATTACATATTTATCTGTAAAATTAGACTACTCTGAGATAAACGCCACGTGTTGTAAAGCTATATCTTTAACACTATTTGATAAATTTGCCAAAATTGAATTTTCCATGGAAGCCATATTGCTACTTAATTGCACAGGGAAAAAATTGTAGGAAGTCTACCCTGCAAAATTATTTTGTAGTGACAACTAAATAATTTTGTGGTGGTCACAAATAAAAGTTTTTGTGGTGGCTACAAAATAAATTTTGAAGGGTGCATACTCACGAAATATTTTGTAGCTGCCACAAAATATTTTTTCCGTGTATATTTAAATAATGATAGAGCACACAAACGTATTGCAAAAATTAAAAATGAAATACAAATTATGAATGTAAGTGTAAAAGGCTGACAATCGCGTAACATAAATAAACAAGTACGCCTATTATCAGCCAGACATTTTTTTTGTGAAGAGTACAATCTTAGTACCAATTCCCGTTAAGTGTGGATACTTTGTTTTGTGGTAACTTCGACCAACTCGGAATATTTATTATGGTGCCACTTGGTGAAGAAATGGCAACATTTATCTGGATGGATCAAACTTTTAAGAGTTTAAATATGTAACTAGAATCGTTTATTTCTTCTCTAAACGTACCCAAAACAAATATTTTGAGTGGGTCAAAGATACCCCTGCAGTCAGTGTTCGACAGTTATTTATAAAAACAGCGATGTTAACCTGCAGCATGCCAGACTAAACTTCACTCACACCCGTGTACTTTGCTGCTCTTGCAATTGCTCTCTGTAGAAGCTCGAGCAGACACTAGTTGTTGCTTCATCACAACACTGAATCATGATTTTTATTATTTCCCGCTCTCTGCTATGCATCACTTTTCCGAACCTCTGCGGGCTATCACCTCCTCTTCATTTTGCGGGAATTAACTGAGGGTCGATGTTTTTCTAACAGCCGCTACACGGCTCTCGACTGTGTGTCGCCTCCTTATCTCCTCTTCCTTCCCCTGTATCGCTGCCCTACACCCATTCACTGTCAGTAGCCAACTTAACTGCCCACTGTAGTATGTACGGATTTCAGATTGCAACGACGATTAAGATAATTGAACTTGCGGGGTACAAACGTAATTTCTTGTTCTCCGAATCGTGAGTAGTTTCGTTGTCTCAGTCTTGAGGCAGACTGTACTACGAATTTCAATAGCGGACTTCCCAACCACTGTGCATATAACCGATATTCTCCGGAAACAAATAGTTTTAAATGGCAGTTTCAATAACGAATTCCAGATTCACTCGTTATCTTAGGTTTGAAAGCTGTAGTCAATTATTTATGATAAACTTACAAATAACAATTACTTTACAAAGTTAAAAGTCGCATAGTATCGGTCTCTCAGTACATCCTACACTGACAGTGGTAGTTCCTGTATCTGTTTTCTCAATAGCGTGAAGTGGGAAAGAACGTCAGTTTTAATAACAGAACTGAAGAAATATAGTGACGTCAACGGATGATATATTTTAATGCAATATTCACATAAACAGAGGCATAGTAACAAATTTTAAGTATGATTTTTTATTACTATCATAAAATATTAACAACGTCAGAGGTTCATTGTGACAACAGCACAAAATAAATAGAAAATGAAAAACTGTGGGAGTTTACCAACTTCTAAATAAATGTTCAGATAAAAAATGACTCAAAATCATATAATTGGTGTTATTATCGTTCGTATGGAGCTCATGTAAGCTTCTGAAGACCCATATTTACGCGGAAATTTATCACGCCAATGCCAACAAGTCTATGCCATGTATTTCATCCGCAATATGTTTGATGACATAAAACTTTGGTGGGAAGTGTTGCAATACGTCCCTAGCACGAGAGTGTTGTGTGTTGGACAGCTCACTAGAGACCTCGGGGTCGGTGTGTAGGCGTCCAGGAAGAGTGACGCAGGACCGGATGTGAGCGTACTAAAATTGTACCGCAGACAGTTTACGGTGTAGTGACCGGCGCGTCTCTGGACAGAAATACACGCTGCCACGTGACGTCAGCACACAAGACTTCCATGCTCCGGCCGTCTCGTCTTGCCTCAGTATGTCTCACTGTCAGTTGTTACCTGTGTTTATCTCGTAGCTAACATTACGTTGTCGCGTGTCCCAGTAACCACGCTACCTTGCTTTCATAGCACTTCACTTTACAAGTGTTTATCTCGTAGCTAACATTACGTTGTCGCGTGTCCCAGTCACCAAGCTACCTTGCTTTCATAGCACTTCACTTTACAAGTGTTTCAACTATAGCCTTACAACATTTACTGCCCTAGCTACAACTTCTACCAAAAGTTTAAGGACAACATTATATTTAACTAACAAAACGTTTTGGCCTTATAATTAATCCTACGGGACCTGATTATTAATTACACATGGATAACTGTTTCAGGCTATGTTCAGAATTCGACTTGTAAAAAAATTGAAATTAGGACAGTTTATTTAAAAGTTATTTTTTTAAAAAATAAGACACATTTTTTTACACTTTAATGTAATTCCGGAGATGTAAGAAATAAAACAGTGGATGATGTTTATCTTAAATTTTGGGCAGAAACATAAAACCTTAAGGGATAATTATAACTATAGAATAACTCTCTAGTTTTACTCTACAAAAAATAATGTGATGTTTATAGCTTGAAAAATAATTATAAAAGATGTAACAGAACTGGACAAGAGGACAATCTTAGACAATAACTTACACTGTCGCTCCGAGCGAGATACTGAAGCCAGTGTGGTTTCACGTTGTATGTGTAACGTCCAATACTGACACTGCATATACGAAGATCCTTGATTTAGTCGTAACGTAGTTTTATAAGTGGTTTGTCAAAATATGAAGGCAAAGCATATGTTCAACTTACTACCTAACTACATCGTAAGACCGCCACGCCTCTTTCAAACATAATCAGTTAATAATGGGACACTCTGGAATATGTATAAGCAAAATAATCGCAAGACTCTGATAAACGATTATATGTACGCAGTAATACGGGCTATGTGCTGTTTTAATATAACAAAAACTATACGTCGCAAAAACAAGCTATCAGGAGATTCATCAGCACTTTTGTAGTATGTTAAGGGTGTGTATCATTCTTACCCCAATCACAAGCATTGCCAATGGATAAGTGCACACTCAGGAAATACAATAGCCTGTCGTGTAGGCAACACGCAGATCACGAGAAAAGTGCAAGTCTTGTAGTATACCGCACACAATGGGTATAGCGAATAAAACAAAGTGATTACATTGAATGCACCACAGTGTAATAATGTCACATTGATGTGATAAACAAACTATACCATTTCAGAGTTACATCCACCCCAACCTGAAAAGCCGGAGATACAGCTGCGGGTAGATATAACCTCGGCGTAGCATGCACTATTAGTCATGTTGCAACCCGGTAGCACTCACCCACTACGTTTGTGTCCGGCCGTGTCCAGCCGCTATCTGCACTTGCAAGTGTGCGACCTTGAGTAAAAATGTTGCTGTCGTACGAATCTGACAAAACGAAATACTTAACAACAACTGAATTGTAAAGACTTGAACTTAAAAAGAAACAAATAAAATTATATGGATAGACAAATGAATTACAAAAGGTAAAACAATACTGGGCAGACAAACACAAACCGATGAGCTGGACTTTGATCTCCCACGTTACGTAACCTTATATCTCATTACGGCTACTCTTCATTGCATGTCCTCATATCGTGACATCTTCCAAGGTCAAGCAGATGCCTACAAGCACCTCTAGTAGTGAGTCTGTATGTGCGATACTCTGACATTAAGTGCATTTTCCATACGATATTATATTAAAACATTGTAATCCTTTACCTCCTTCATGTACTTGTTCTGAATAAAATAAATAACTAACTAATAAAGACAAATGCATAATATATGTTTCCAAAATAAACAAAAACCAAACAATATCAAGCAACTGCCCCACAAGTACACTACCACTAGCATAACCGTATACACACAATACAAACTTGCAAATATAGACTTGTAGACAGTTTTGAAAAGCAACGCAATAAAACCAGTTACATGCGATACTGAATTTGTACCTTAATCAATGCCGCTACAAAAAGTGTTATTACATTACAATGACATTAATTATACTGTTCACAACTTGCTCAGCGATTTATTATCTGTTTTTTTCCTTGTTTCTATTTGACCCGATTCCATTTTGGAATTTCTTGTTGTGTATGTATCTTGCTGACTAAAGCATATTCTGCTTATTTTATGGTTTTCTTTTGTTTGTTTAGTTTTCTGTGACAGTCATTCAATTTGCAATGGAGAACGTCCAAGAAACTGAATCCAGTCATGCGGTCCCTATGCATAGTTCTATCAGAGATCATAATTCATTGATAATAAATATATTAATTACAAGTTATTATATTGAACTTGTTCTCCTTTCCTTCCAAATTGGGGCAGGATGATGTGAGTTTGTATATATGCATGGTAATAGGAGAAGCCATGGGCCGGATACTAGGATCCAGACACACTTGTATCATAGTTACTTCTGGCGCCGGCCTGGGGACTAAAAATACTTGAAATATAAAAACTGCAAATTTAAAAATGTATTCATCCTGCCACATTCGGTTGTTTGTTGTTTCGCAGGTTAAAATGTCATTAATTATTTTATAATAATTCAAAATTACGATCAGAATAAGCTGCATTAAGGATTTTTTGTAATATTCTTCACGTGCACTACACACTTACCAGTGTTGTCATACTGATGACATGTGACGGAGAATGTGATTACAACAGATGTCACAACTATAATGGAATCAGTCCTTCTGGTCAAATATATGCTGTAGAATTGGCATATCTGTTATTTAGGATAACTTGTGCACTTATGACAGCGTGGAGTGTTGTGAAATCCGGCAGAGGCTAGCCACAGAATCTAGGAGTGTCTGTCACAGTGCTGGAACTAAGTGGCTATCGAAGAACAGAACCTAGACAACCAACAAATGAGACTCTGCCGGGCACACCATTTATCCACAAAGTCCAAATTCTTCAACAATGGGGATCTGGGTGAAATCCGTTTCTAGGTATATCAGATGTGCAAGTCCGTTAGGTAGGGGAGGAGATTAGACTAGTTTTCCTCAAGCCGTCGGAGCCCAAAAGGTCCGTATTCCGTTTGTGAAATGGTTGGCTTCGTCGCTAGCAGACTGATGTGCTCCCTGTTCTCAAGTGCAAGGCTTCAAGCCCTATGGTAGTGTCTCGACTACGGAAGTGGCACAACCTGAATACTCTCTGCTGGCTACCCAGAAGCACACAAGTTACATGCAGATAGCGAGTGCCTTGGGACTGAACAGATTCACAAAGCTGAGGTACCCTATGTCGGCTCGGCAAGTATTGGATAGGATTCGTGGTGGTTAACACGGTATGCTGGATATAACCTGAAACCATCGCACTGAAAGGAGTGGCACGACAGTACCGGCGTTGACTCCAGGTAAGTAGGACGGTGAGATGTGGCCCGACAAGAGCACGTGTTCACAGACTTGCTTGCATTCTCAGTGTAATGTGAGACGCGCGGAAATAAGCCAGGAAGCACTGCAGTATAGAATGTTCTATGAAAGATAACTTATATAGCTGGACTATGTCTATGGGGTGGGGAATATCCCGCCTAATATGAGGATGATACGGGAACAGCCCAACAGCTACGTAACCAAAGTTAAAATACAATCTCCTCTCTTCGAAGGATGTTTGCATGCTAATATGTATGTATATATGTATGCACTAACATCCAAAGACTAATAGACATTACAACTATAAAAAATATCATTTGTAAATAGACTGACATAAATAATGTCCAAGGTTATTACATTTTTAACCTCAACTCATCAAAATGCATGACAAAAAGTACATGCTATTACAGTAACATTGTTCCCAGCAAACTGTGCAAAATAAGTAATCACTTAATATCACGCCAGTGAAGTTGGCAGCAGTTGTCAGTCGAAGGAAGTGTACAGTTCGATAATTCGATAACCGTTCCCCGTGACGTTCATTGCCGTCAACAATTCGAGTAAGACAGACAGACAGAGAGAGAGAGAGAGATAGAGAGAGAGAGAGAGAGTACTCAGCATTACATACGCGTTGGCACACCGCTTATTCCTCCGCCCTCCTTTTTCAAACACCACTCTCACGCCCTGCTCCGAGCATTCCGCACGCACGCACCAACTATCGAGCAGGAAGATACGTGCCGCATGTGAGCCAGGAGGCGGGGTTTCCGACCTGGTAGTCACAACATTCAACCTCTCTCTGTGCAGACCTTCACTCCAAGCACCATACATGCATCACTCAACTACACAGTACAACTGTCCGGGTATGCTGTAAGATAGCGCGGCATAAATAATATGGAAGATTCTTCCAACTGTAATGTTTATTAATGTTCTTATAACTTTTGTTACAGATTTATTTTTATACATTTGGCCACACTTAGGCGTAGATTACGTACCATCACACAGTTTAATTACAACTTCGATGAAATTCTATTATAATAATTGACTTGTTAGTTTGAGCCAAGTAAGTGAAACAATTCCATAAAATAATTTCTAAATTCTCTGACGATTAAGTTACTACGTCGTAGTATGTTCAAATATATAAAAATATATAGGAAACTTAATGTTATTGAAATACGCAAGTATCTGGAAAAAAAAAATTACGCCTAAACAACATATTTGACTAAATGTATTAACCGAAGCACGAGTATTTCGCTCATTCATCTGGCAGCAGCACGGACTTGACTCCTCAATCCTAACAATTACTGGGCAACGTCGATAATTGCGCAGTTTCTAGGCGTACAAGCCGGTGAAACATCACATCCCCAGGTAATAACTTACTGGTTTATAACTGGTTTGCTGTCATCAAAGAAAGTCTAAATAGCTGTCGCCAAACCGCAGAAGTGACAAATAAACATTCGTCCATGAAGGTCAACCGATTTAGAACAAATCCACGAACATATATATTTCTAAAGTGATACATTCGTACATTTTGGTCATGAGATAAAACATTTCGGTGTCATACATGGGTAACCTCATATTCTGCTAGCATGTTTGCTTGCAATGTAGGCAAACACTGCTTTCTAGGATTACCTTTTCCAAAAAAAATTGTATGTTATGTGTTTATTATTCGTTTATGTTGCAATCTCTAATGACAAGTTACTTAACACTCATCCACAAGTATCATTACTTTCTCATGTTGGAAGATAGCATTTCATGTTTATTCCCAAGCCAGTTAATTTTAGGGGCAAATAAATCGTCCACGTCGTTACACCTAAGTTATTTCGTGCCGCAAATATATTTGACAGACAATAAATAGCAGCGACAATTTCTGAAACGCTACACAAATTATTTCATCTAAGCAGCCAATGAAATACTTGGTATGTGACAACAGTAGTAAGCCGCGGAGACAAACAAGGGTACTTCCGGAATGCGATCAATTGGACGAGTTAAATAGATTTTCTTTAATAAAAATGTATGTGTATTTAATTGTTGTACACAATAAAAATTGAGCCGTAAGGGTGATACTGATGCGGGTGAAGAATAACACTGCCTATATTCGCAGGATATGTAACTAGAGCGCAATGTTCTCTTTGTATATGTGCGGCGTAAGGTGAAGACAACTTAATAATTGTATTTTATAAATAATGAATTATTGCGTTAAGATAAGTGAATGTTTCTCTAGTTAGTTTTACGAATCAGATTGACATACTATATATATATAATATATGAAGAACCCGTTGATTTGATTTGATTTTGAAGGACGGAAAGGCGTGTTAGTAACACACGTACTGCATTTTTAGAAACATATATTGATAGTTTGGCGTGTCTCCTATTAATACATATTAGTACTGGAAATACGCTGAGTAGTTGCGTGTAAAAACACGCCGAGAGCGACACGCTAAAATTTTGTTCATGCGCTAGGCGGGGACATATACTAAGTTACATAAATAGTCCACATAAATAAACACATATTTACGTATATCGTTATAGAAAGTTGATAACTGTGACAGTATACTCGTTCCTTCGGGATGGCTGGTTTTCTCACAGATGTCCTGTTCACCTGCCCGGGGCATTCCGTCGTTGCCATGCACTCACTTGGTTCCTACCTCCTCGGTGATGAGATCCTAGCTCTCAAGTATTGACCGACGTCATGTCACTTCACTTGGGCGCAGCTTGGCATGGCGTCCTGGCCTGCAAGGATGTTACAACACACTCACTTGGTTCCTACCTCGTCGGTGATGAGATCCTAGCTCTCAAGTATTGACCGACGTCATGTCACTTCACTTGGGCGCAGCTTGGCATGGCGCCCTGGCCTGCAAGGATGTTACAAC
>PNEQ01076964.1:0-16134 GCA_003012365.1 Medauroidea extradentata | reverse complement strand
CCCCCCCCCCCCCAGGTTAATGTTAGAATTTATGTTATTGCTTTTACTTTGGTTATAGTTTACCCTTACGTAGAATAAGAGAACACACCCTTATTATTTACAATATTGTTAGATTACTAAGTCTATAGAAATAGCTGGGTGTGAACCTTATATTCCAGCAACACATTCTCTTGTACGTAGCCTTGATCTCCCTTTGTAGCAAAAAAGACTTATCCTGTTCTCACAACAAATTACATTGGGACAATATCTGTTGCAAGATTATAATAATTATCTAGAGATAGTTAAGTCTGAAACCAAATTCGAGCAACACCATGTTGGTTGTACGTAACCTCGTTCTTACTCTGTACAAACCAGATCTATAAATATAGTCACTTACTCTTTCATCAGTATTAACTACGGAAACATTTCAAAATTAACAAAACTTAAAGGTACATGTGATTACTACACATGACAACATACAAGTTATTGACAAACTCTACATTACCCAGTCCTGGGTATTGTATACTCGCTGGTAGCAGGGTGCAGATGGTCGGCAGGTCTTTAGTACACACTTCTCTCTAGCCAGTTGCTAACATCAGCAATCTCACCTGGTATCCAGCTCTGCTATAACATAATTGATATAAAGGTGTATTTGATACAACTTTAACGTTTGTGATATAGCTTTCGAAATACTTAGTAGAGGATAAAAGGAAAAACAGTTAAATAAAAAGTAATAAAACACACTAAGTAATTAATGTATTTACTAGTGACACTTATTACTATAAGTTATATGAGACAGTCTCGTATTCAGAAACTGTGTACTTTGAACAAAATAACATTAAACAACACTACTGTTTCTTGGACGTTGTAGATTGTGCAAGCGTTGTTATACACGAGGCAATTTATATTATTTATAAGAAACACTTAACATATTGCGAAACCCTGCAAGGTACATCGTAATGGGATCATTATAGATTATGCTCCAGTTAAGTCAGCTATTCTCATTAGTAGTGATATCCAGCTTATTATATTCAAACATAGCTCTCAGACATTTTTTCCTGTAAGAAGTTCTCTAGATAGAGGTGACAACTAACAATTTGAAATAAGTCATTCCAGCGATTGAGTACAAGAGAATCAATGCTGATGTGTTTTGTGAACAGTTGATTAAATCGGAGCAAATTGCATGCACAGCTTGACGTGTGATGAAGTTACAGAGAAAAGTGGCAAATTAGACACACTGGCTGAATTCTTCAGCAGAGACTGTGGAAACATATTATATAGGTAGTATTTTCCCTTTTCTTTTAGACTTTATTTTTAAAAGTTTTGCAACATTGGTATTCTCTGACTGTTTCAGATATTTTGTCGATGAGTACAGTTTGCCGTCAAGCTTCTGCAAGAACTAAAACCTATATGAATTCAAATTTACGCTTAATAGGAAGCATCACACACAGATCTTCTCTTATGCAACATGTAGAAACTTCTAGCAGAGCATCAACCTCAACTGCAAGTATTTTTCGGTTATTGTGGGAACAGATTTTTGATTAGAAAAGAATTGTTAGGGTAATTTTTAAAATTCGATTTCATTTGTACGAATGTTAGCAAATTCGGTGTGTTGTACTGAAGAGAAAAGGATTAAACCTTTAGCGGTGATACCAATATAACTGCGTGTTTCGTTGTACAGGTTTACTAAAAGTTAAATTTTAAATGAATTATCAATGGTAATGTACATTGGAATTGTTACTTTAGCTAAGTGAAATAATAAAATAGCAAGGCGTAAGTGTTAAATAACGGCTCACGAAATTAAAAATGAAATTGTCTAGTGAAATAATTATTTATGCAATTACCTAAAATTTTAATAAAAATAAAAGAAATATTTTCCGTGAGAAACAAATAAAAGAAAAGTATTGCAATTTGAAGTACTTAAACTTTTCAAAGTCTATTAATGGTATGTAATAGTCGAATTTGAGAAAATGTATACATATACCTCTATGTGTGTGTATGAGTACATGTTTGACCAAAGAGATTTAAAATTCAAACTTAATGCTATAAATTGTACACAGACACGGGTAAATTGTAACTAGGGGAGATTTTAAAAATTTTATATATATATATATATATATATATATATATATATATATATATATATATATATATATATATATATATATATGATGACGAAGAGATAATTAACTTATATAAAACCAGAAATACTATGCATCCAAACTATGGTTTCTTGCAGGGGAAAATGTTATTGAAGCATATTACAGAAAGAATACAAAATAACAATTACTGTAACAACTCTCGGAATAAGTACAAAAACAGTGTTTGTTTTGTAATAACCTTTTAACGATTTGTTTATTCTAAAACATATTTAGAAAATTAAAATACCGTTGTGCACATTCATAAAAATAAATATTACCCACGACGTCCTCAGCACCTGTCGCCTTTCTGCAGACATTCTTCAGGTCATCTCCGCCAACTGCCGTGACTAGACAGTAACTACCATGACTTCTGAACCAATTTGCATTTCACAATTTGGTCCAGAAATTCATCATAGCATTTACAAGAAGTTAGTAATTTGAAGCAAGACCACGAAAGACAGATTTCTGATGAAAATTGGTTTGGTCAAGATTGTAACATGCTGTTTGAAATGAATTATCAAATATGCTGACTGTAAACATCGCGAAGTGAAAAGCAAGCTCTTCTGATTGTCTTACAAGCCTTGTATATAAACCTGTAATACCACGTTGTAAGTTGCTGGAAATAATTTCTAGTTTTTAATAATACATTTTGGCACTTCGTTGACGGTTCTGCTACAAGAGTCAAAAAGATTTTAGAAATTTCTTAAAAGTTCCATAACAATATAGCTTTCCCGGAGATTGCTAATGTGAGGTTAGTCGTGAATTTGTCTTGGTGTATGCAATTTAATGCTACGGCGGGTACGCTTTCATGCGTATACCTAAATCAGAATATTTAACTAGATGGAGCAAATCTTTCATACATCGCAACGCCCAACGCCACTTAATTAAACGAAGGCTGTATTTAATGTAATAAAATCTGAACACCTTAAATTTTATCTTCATTTTTTTTTTTTTAATTTCAGGCAAAAAAGTTGTTTAATATGATCTATGATATGTAAATTCTTATACTTTATTAGAAATTCTTTCGCAATAACGACTAAGACATTTAAAACACACTAATAACCGGATGTATAGCTACATATTAGATTGGTGTGAGCTTTTTATTTTAATACGGTTGTAATTAAAGTCATCTCTAGTAACAATTCAAAAACATTAACAACCAAAGTTAAGTCAAAAAGTAACTGTAGGCCGCAGAACTTGAACTGTGTATAACGTATTTTGACCAATGATGAAAATTTCTGCAAAAATATAGACAGGTAAGAACATTTGCTAACGAAAGTTTAGTAGCGATTCTGAAGCTAAGTCGATACGGAGTCACATTTTACGATACAGTTCCAGAAACATATTAGCTGAAGAAGATGAATCACAATCCTTTACACATTTTGGTAGCACAATTGTAACTGTAAATAGGGAACGTGGACACATAAATCATTTAAGAATATTGCTGTCATGAGAACAAACTGAAACATGAAGCTATGACTGTACTCTACCAAAAACTACACATTCTTCTCATGAAATATATTTGAGACAACATTATTACAACCAACTTTTTTAAACATTTTTAGAAAGACACTTGTCTCGTCAAGAATGTCATAATAGAGAGAGCGCGTAAAGGAATCATACAGACTGTATAATGATTTCACCAACAGAAAGATCCTGAAGAACAGGTCTCCCTCTGTTCGTGAATTCATTGAAAGGTCCACGTGACTGCCTTGTGCGAACTTTCTCCCAATCGACATCCATGAGAAATTCATGATTTTCTAGAAGCGTTAAAAAATCGTGGATTGAATAAATGCGGTCAACGTTATATGTCAAAAGACAAGTGTAAAATGTCATGGCTTGAGCGTAGTCCGCTTTGTCCAGTTTGGTCATCATGCATAACATTATTCTCGGTAGATTTAAAATGTCCTTCATTCCTCTAATTCCAGTCTCACTCGCCAAACCAAAGTCAGTAAGAACTAAGTGGCCATCGTCACCAACCAGAATGTTCCCTGAGTGAATATCGTTATGAGCAATCCCCACTCGACGTAACTCTAGAATTGCCACAATAAGTTCCGCCATAACTTTTCTTACCATCTCTATATCCACGCGGAAGTTGTCATCACAGAGTCTGTCAAGAAGCGTGCCAAACTTGCAATATTCCAAAACTAGAAATCGTCTTCCAGAACTTACGAACGTGTATACGAGCTGGTTCTGATACAGCAACCCGCTGACTCTCAGAAGAGCTCACAGTTCCTTTTCGGTTTGCTCGCTCAGCACTTGCTCCTTCATAGCAAACAAACAGTTGCAATCCGAACCATCACGTTTCCTGACCAGAAACACCGTCCCGTACTGTCCTGCTCCAATCTTACAAACCTTCTCGAAACTGTCTAGGCCAACGACTGTAGACCTGAATAAAAAACAAACACGACATCAATAACGGTGAAATTAAAATATTTGTCTGATATATTAATAAAAAAAAATATGTAAGATAATTCTAAATTAACTCACAAGTTGATATATAAAAGTTCAGTGGGATCGATACCGATCACGAATCAAAAACACATTTTACCCTTTTTATAATTTTAGATTCGAATTTGTAAAACATCATGAAAAAAATGTTGTGTCTTGTTGCAAATATCATTCTGAGGGACACTGTTTCGATAGATAATATAGAAGAATAACCGAATACACACTCCACGTCTTTCCTCCACCTTATGTGAAGAATTTCGAAACGTCTTGAAGTCCTGTCTTAGATATTTGCATACGTATTTATTTCTTATTTATTTATCAATTTTAACTCTGTTTATATCTTACAATGTTCCACAATGGCCGAGATGTGGAGTATCTCAAATTTTCAAATTATACATTACATATTTGTTATAAATGCAGACAATACATACAAAAAGTACATTTCTAGGTCTGTCTGATAATATCATACAGTCTTTTATTAAATTGCTAACGTTAACAATTACAAAAAATAAGGAGAAAAATTAATTCAGTTGGTGCACATGAGCAACATGTCATTTAGGCAATACTTGTTACAAATTAGTATTATAATTACAAAATTGGCTATCATATTCCGGAAAAAACACACACACCCATATATATATATATATATATATATATATATATATATATATATACACACACACATAAAATTTCTTAGTGGTGCTAAAGAAAGATCATAAGTTAGTAGGTTTCTAAAGATTCATAGCGGTTTAGATATTCTTCTATGATGTATAGATTATGTGTCATTGTGTCATTAATAATTCGTTAATTTTCTTGATAAATTTGTATTGCATAATAAGTTGTAATCTTCAATAGAAAGCACCCTTTTTAAAAAGAGAGAGTGAAGTGTATGGCATATGCAGGTTAACTTTGGATCTAGTATTATGCCTACATATATTGCTATTAATATTGAATGTACTCTTAATATTCGCTACAAAACTGATTATCTGAAAGATGTATTGGGGTGCTAATGTAAATATACCTAGTTCTTTAAATAGCTCTCTGCACGAAACTTTGTTGTCCTTTTTTCAGATTAATCTGATTGCCCTTTTTTTTTAGAATGTAAATATTTTATTGGAATTTGTAGAATTTCCCCAAAATTGTATTCCATACGACATCAGAGAATGAAAACGTGAAACGTAGACCATTCGCTGCATTTCTTTCGATATAATTTGAGATAGGTAGGCCTACCTAAGCATAAATCTTGATGCACTTAATTTAATTTTTTTTTAAGGTGTAACATTTGCTCTTTCCAGTTAAAATTACGATAACTGTGAAGTCCCAAATATTTTGTTGTCAGTACCTTTTGGATTCTAATATCATAAAATTTTACGTTTAACATATTTTCTTCATTCTTTCTTGTTGTGAATTTTAAACAATTTATTTTATCAGTATTTAAAACTAGTTAATTCCTTTTAAACCACTCTATAAATTCTGCTCCTAAATTAGCGCTCAGTTTATCTAGTTAATTTAGGAATTTCGAAATTAGCAATAGGCTTGTGTTGTCAGCCAATAGAATAGTTTAACGTCTATGTTAAAGAAATGTGGCAGGTCATTTATGTAGACTAGAAAAAGTAATGGTCCTCAAATAGAGCCCATAGAAACACTATGTTTGATGTGCTAGGAGCTTGAAATTGCATTATTTATATGTTTACTTCTTTTTTTAACATTCTGAATTATTTGCGTTAAATATAATTTAATTAGAGATTCAGTTTGACGTTTATGCCGTAGTGAGTTAGTTTACTTATCAATATCTCATGATTGACTCAGTCAAAGGCTTTTCTTTAAGTCACAGAAAATACATAATACGTGTTGTTTATTATCAAATAAATGTAGTATACTGGATGTCAATTCATATATTGCATGTGTAGCTGACAATACTTTTTGAAAACCAAATTGAGAAGGTGATATACATTATAGGTTGCTAGGTGTCTAATAAGTCTAGCATATATAATCATCTCAATATCCTTAGCAGAAACAGACAGGAGTGATATTGGTCTATAATTTCCAACTATGTCAAGAACCCAATTATTAAATATTGCTTTAGTTATAGCTACTTTTAATATTTCTGGAAACTCGCCAGTCCCTAGCATACTACTGCATATAAGTTAATAGTAAGTAGTCTACTCATTAAGTCTGTATTTTTTATGGTTATAATTTTTAACCATCACAACCACAGGTAGTTTTTAATTTAATGGATTTAATAATCTGTTGTATTTCTTTGGGAGATGTACACCACACAGAAATATTTGGTATTCGGGAAAGGAAATGTTTTATTTCATACTCAGTAGTATTATCATTTTGAAAACAAAATCAGTTACTAGGTTATCTACAATATTGTACTAAAATACATTACCGATAGTAGATGATGTATTAGCTGCTGTTATTCTGGTGGAAAAAAGACTGTTGTTTTGAGGTTGAAGGTACTTAGCATTCTAATTAGATCTGATTTATCTTTGTTATGCTCTAAGATATTAATATTGAAGTCCCAACGCAGTATTAAAATTGTATCATGTTTGTAGGCATATATTGATATACTTTCTAATTTATGAAGAAAACAACCTATACTACCTATACAAACATAATTCTGTTCGCAAATTTTGAAGCTACACACACAGCACTCAATGTCTTTTTCCCTACAAAAGGCAAATAAATTTTTTTGAGATTAGCTGAGACTATTTTCCATATAGATGCCAACTAAGCCATTTTATTGACACTTCTGTGTTTAATTAAAGTTAATTTCACGACGATATCTCGTTTTCATTCGAGTTGTACAGACTATTTTGAAAGAACTAATTTCTATCTTTGCTATTCTTTGGAAGTAGACTTTTCGAAAAATCTTAAAACTTCGTTTTGGGTATTTAAAAAAACATAATTTTGAAGTGAAAAGTAACTCTTTATCCCAAAGTAAGAGATAGATATAAGTAATTAGTCGGAAACACTTTTCAGGACGATTTATCCTCTGGAAGGTTGATGGTTTAAAATCCATCAATTGGCTGATACGCATTCTCACACTTGACCGTTTGAAATAAAAGTCACGACGATACGCTGTCAGGTTCGAGCTATAGAGACGAATCTACGAAAACACATTTCAACCAGTTTTCGTCCCATTAGGTGTCGAATTTTAAAAAATTCCTTCTTAGTGCTTGCCTACGACCTAAAACGAGCCAAACAAAAATTTTGACGTTTTTTGGTCGAGTAGTTTATGCTGCAGTTTGATATTTCAGTCAGTCATTCATTCAGTCAGTCAGTGAACTCTTTTAAACATATAGATGTCTGTATTACAAAATTTGCCAAATAGAAAGTGGTTTTTTTATAGTCACAATATAAAAAACCTGTCTGACTGACTCACACCAAAGCACAGCCCAAACTGCTTGATTTAGAACAGTAAAATTTTGAAAATGTGCTTCCCTCATGAGCAGAGAAGCATTCGGAAACGAATATTCGAAATTTGATCCCTAAATGTAGTGAAATGTGATTTGTGAATCGTCAATATAGCATCACCCATTGGGTGTGTATACTTTTGCAAATTATTAATATGTGATTTTAAGATTTTTCGAAATTCGACCTCTAAAAGGTAAAAATACTTATAATATGTTTTCCTTCTCTAACATTCGATGTTTTGGCTTATCTGGCCATATGAGGTATTAAGGTGATGTTTGTTTAATACACTGTTAAAAATTTACGTAAATTCACTGAAATATTTACAGAAAAGTACTGTAATTTTACAGAAGTCGCTTCCGTAATTTATTGTATCCGAAAATTTGTCCGTATTGCCAGTTTGCGGATGTTTGACCGTAACTTTCCATAAATTCATGGAAATGTGATTCTACAATTTTAAAGCGAATTTTACTGTGTTTGTTTTTTTTTTTAAGGGGTATTAATAATCACTATGAATCCTGGAGTTAATGTGCACACACAATTGTGCTAAACGACAAGAAGACAAGACAAGCTAAGGTAATATAAGTTAAGTGCTGCTTCCTGGTTGTCCACACTTTACTGCGAATAGAAGAGCAATACAAACAAGGACTTATATCGCGCATGGACAAAAGGCCGAACAGTCCAGACTGAAGTGTTCCGAGTAGTGACCATGAGGGCGTTTTGGACCAACTGGTAGAAAAACCGGCATAAAGTACATTTGAATAGCATTAATTTACCCCCCCCCCCTCCTCGGGTGTTGATATTGGCCTACAGGGCCATTAGAGAGGCGTGTCCTTGGCTGGGATTGGTTGTTGGGTTCTTTCGGTACGAGTAGCACTCAAGTGCCATGAGATCTGTGATTGGCTGAGGGCTTAAACTCCGCCCTAGGAGAGGTAGGTGGGGGGATTGAGAGGGGGGAAGTGAGGGGGATGGACCCTTTTGGTACAAGTTATGCCTAAACACCATGAGGGGGAAGTGGATGTCTGCCCCCTCTCCTGCTCCCTATGCTTGTACTAGCCTATCTCTACCCTTATAGCATACCCCTCACTTTCATAGCCCCCCTCTCTTTATGATAAACCCCTGTCCCTGTCTTAAAGCATACACCTGTAGCCTTTCCCGCCCCCTCCCTTTCCTTATGACATACCCTTGTAGCCTACCCCACTCAATGGCCACATGTATCTTATATTCTCCTCGCTTCATCACAGCTGAAAAAAAAATCGTACCTTTTCTATGCCTTTCGCGTCAGCGGGTGTGTACCTTTAAAGTTATAATGAAATCTTTTTAACATAGTGTAACTAATAAAGTTCTCTAAAATCAGGGCATCAAATACAAAAGTTGTCGCTTATAAAGTTAATAACTTACCACTGCATGGAACTCAGTTACTCATGAATTGTCACTGTGGTACAATGGTTAGAGCTTCTGCCCCATTACGATAGGTCGTGGGTTAGAATCCCAGCATATTCGAAACATTTTTCAGGAAGCTAAATAGTGCTTCAGAATCACCAGAAAACATGGTAAATATGAACATGTCGTATTTCTTGAAAGTGGAGTGCTAGTAGCTTAAAGAAATTTAATTTTCGCTGAAAATGGATTGTCTGTAATTTTACGGAGGGTTCCGTTATCAAGAAAAACTGAGTATCTCTTACTTTACGAAGATTTCTGGATAATTTTTTGCCTGTACTTTTCCGTAATTTCACTGAAATTTTTTCTAGCAGTTTAGTAAGTACATATAAATAACTAAAGTCTTACACAAGTTTTCGCACTGGATGCAATTAATTTATTGCCACAGGAGAAACATAATTTGTAAATCATTCAAAGCAGACGACCCATAAACAGTGTATGTACGAAGTTAACAGAGTGTATACGGAGATAATACGCAGAAATCATATCTATGAGTAATGTGGTACCACCTCGCTTTTCATGGCCTTGTACAAAATTTTATTTTTAAAATACTGCCATTATACGTGGACACATCTGCGGACGGAGACTGTTTTATGCATAAACAATATGTAGCTTGTAGTTCTATGCTTCTGAACGGAACAAATTAATAAATACAGAAGAAGGTTAATGACAATATTTGATTTTTCTAACCTGCAAAGAGGTTCTATATTTTACTAAGATACACGTACAATTATTAAGTTAATATTTTTGTAGAAATTGGAGAAGTGTCTGTGTAGCAAGAGCACGGCCGTAGAAGAACAGGTCTGGACACTCGCCTGGATATTTGACCCCCTTGTTGTTTGGCTGTAGTTCACCAAGTTACCGAGAATATTGTGTTTTATTGGCGCTGATGTTACGGCGGTCGGACTTAACTCCACCCACTTCCTTTCCACTAAGATAAACAATTTATCAAAACGTATTTATATCAATATATGAAACACTCCTTTCGCTCACAATTTAAAATCATGGCTCCAGAAATCTTTATTTACTTTATTAAATTTAACAATGGAAAAAAGTGGACAGAGTTTGAGTCCGACAGCCCGGAAAACAGCGCCAAAAAGTACGACATTCTCGGTGACATGACGAACTACAGCCAAACAACAAGGGGGTCAAGCAAAATACATTGTTAGATAGGCGAGTGTCCAGACCTGTTCTTCTACGACCGTGAGCAAGAGATAGTATGAAAGCTTTTTATTTATTTGTTAATTGTTTATCCACTTACAGTTCAGCCATTGACCGGTTTACAACCAATACGTGTAATTTATACAGCTAAATTAACAGAAATAAATAACAAAACAAACACATAGGAAATAAACTTATAACTAAATGACAAAACAATAAAAAAAACAAGTGATAGTTAATAACGGAAGTAATGGTATAAAAAGTAGTTAAAAATTGTTACAATGCTTGTTTCTAGTCTAACTACAGAAATAAGAAATTTTAATAAAAATACACTTCCATTATCGTACATTAATAAATTTTATCTTGTATAAGTTCGTGTTTAGTGGACTCGTATTTGCATTCATCCTCTGGACATTTACAGGCATGCCATCCACCAATTTAGTTATCATATAGGTAAATGACTTTTGTATAATAGCTTTTATGGGCCGGTACTCGTAAGTTCTTTGCGTGGCGGGTGAAGTGTTGGTGGTAAGGCATAAGCTGTAAAATTTTGTTCATTAAATATTTTGGTTGAATACTCTTTTTTATTTTGATAACCTGTCTGGAAAGATGTTGTAGTCTCCTGTCTTCTATCTTAAGCCAACCTGAGAGTTGTAAATATTGTGTTATGCGTTCTCTTCTCTTCAAGTTATATGCGTATAGCAAACATGCGTTCTAGAGTTTTTGAACTAAGTATCCGAGAGACATATATTTCTACAAATAGACCGGCACAGTAGTTAAAAGGTGAAAGAACTGGAAGGTCGCTAATTTTAAGCTTTATGTGTGTTGTTAGGATGTTCTTTAATGTCTGTAGGTATTTCAGTCTGTAAAAGACAGTTTGCACGAGCCCTGGTATGTGTTTAGACCAGTGTCAAGTATAGGCCCTAATACCCAAACCCTTCATCGTAGTGACCTCTGGTATTATCTCGTCACTTATTGCACGATATTTGGGTGGAATTTTGAGAACAAGCACTGCTTGGGTTTAAATTTTAAGGTGTTTTCGCCACACCACGTATAAAGTCTCTCGAGAAGGAGAACCATCCAACTCCCATTCAGCCGGCGATCTCCTGGCGATCTGTCGGCAGACAACTATAGTGTAGGAAAGGTGGAAGATCGCCAGCGAACTGCTGCGCGAATAAAGGTCAGGGGCTTGCCAGCAAGCCTTCGGAGGACGTTTATAATTACGGCCTGTAGTTTTAAATTTTTTTAACACGTGCCATTGAAATGAGGTATGCTTATTTTTTTGGCTAAATTAATTGTAGCTATATTTTTATGCAATTTAAAGTGTTTGTTCGAAATTGCATTATTTTTTTTATATAATCGTGGTTATTTAGTTCAGTCGTCACGATTTGTTCTTGCCTAGTACGAAATGTTACAGTTTTTCGCGATAAAATTAGTATTTTTGAAAATCACAATGAGGAATGTTTCACTATTATTTGTTTTTGTAGAAAATATACTGATGAATAGAGTTCAGATTGGCGTCGGAAACTCACCGTCTATGTATCAGGGTAAATTTTCATGGCTTTTTAATTACCACACTACATATAACCTAGAATACCAATGATTTTCATGACATTCTTAAAATGCCATCTTAGCAGATATTTCCAACCTGAAATTAACATTAACCCTACCACTGGAATTTCCATGACAGGTCTAAGTTAATTGATTTTCTTAAAATCTGAACAAATAAACTGTCAAACACCTATATTAAAACCTAATGACAGGAAGGCCTAATTAAAACTCGATAAACTTAACAAGGCATACCATAATTTACTGTAATTTAATTTTGACTAAATTGTAATTTAAGCACCATAGCAAAACCACTTTAGATAAACCAGCATTAAATGGAGAGCAAAATAAATTTGCATACTTAATGCAGTGATTGATATAGATCATTTGCAGTAAGCAGGAAATTACAATGGCATTGGGCGATATTAAAAACCTCGCTTTATGACCACCCAATTCCTGTTATACATTGTCACAAATTACTTGGAATAGTTGTAGTATACAATACCAAACATAAACCTGTTGTGTACTATAATTGAGTGTGGGGAGCCCATGCCGATACCAACCTAAATTACAAAAAAAAAAATGGTAAAAAAGACAAATTACACAAAATTACATGCGTGGACATGTAATTCGTACACAAATACTAACCGAATGTAATCTAATTATATATTATGTACCTTTTAGGTATTTTTTAGTTTATTGAAAGTAGTGTTTATGTTTGTATAGGTTTTTAAAGTATTGTTTAGGTTAGGTTGGGTTTGGTTGTGTTTATGAATATATTTTTTTAAAGTTTAATTTTGCAATATTTATTTACTTGTCTTTTATTTATTATTTGTTCCGTAGGGCTACATAACATGTCAAACAAAATTACTTAACTATGTATCTACAATAACACTTTCTGGTTAATTATTATATATGCCTATGATAAAAATAGGTTTATTATATTAGAAACACCAAATCAAGATTGACATGATTATAAGCGCTCATGTAGGCCTACATGCAACTAAACAACATAAATCAAAATTGCACAGTACACAGACCTAATAAATAAATGAATAAATAAATATATATATATATATATATATATATATATATATATATATATATATATATATATATATATATGTGTGTGTGTGTGTGTGTGTGTGTGTGTGTGAACTCGCATACATACCTGCATACACACACACACATATATACACACATTTCAAATGAAAATATATATGATTTATATACAAGGTTCGTGTACATAACAGCTTAAATACTCTTCAAGAGAATAAAAGGCATTAGCAATTAATATAGATTTAATGTTGTGCTTAAAGTGCTTATTGTGCTATATTGATAAAAAATTGATGCAAATGACCCCAAATCATCACAGAAACAGGTAAATTTAAGTGTTTACCACCAAAACATTAGATAATAATTAATTATTAAGAAACAAATTTAATAAAATATCCATCTTTATAGATGACATTACTAAAAATTTATGTTATAGAATTGATGTAGTACGCCTAACAGAAACCCATCTGCAAAATGCTGAAGTGGAAAAAATATACTTACCAGGTTATATACTGGGTGCAGCATTTTGTAGAGTCAACGAAAAACAAGGAGGAACTTGTATATTTTAAAAAAATAACTTAAAATATAACAATATTGATGAAAGTAAATATTGCATTAATCTCGATTTTGAATGTTGCTGTGTGAGTGTCAAATTGTGTAATCTAATGTTTATAATTATGTCCATCTATCGAGCACCAGCAAGAAACTATAATATTTTTCTGAAACAAATAAATGTATTGCTTAATGATATATGTAATAAAAACAAAAAATATATAATTTGTGGTGACCTTTATGTCAATTATGCAGTTGAATATATAAAAAAGTGTGTTGAATAATGTAATGCAAACCTATAATTTAGCTTCTGCCATACAGTTTTCAACTCGTATACAATCTAACTCCAGTACAACTATTGACAATATTTTTATAGAGGCTATTATTTTAATGCAGTAAGACTGGTGAATGTATTGTCCGATCATGACGCTCAACTACTCTTCTTAAAATATTTAGTATTTTTAAAAAAGTCAGAAATAGTAATTGTAACAGAACATATAGGAATATAACAAGAGACAGTCTTATCCAATTAAAATTTTCACACAAAAAAAAACTTCATGGGTATATATACATATATATATACAAATTAACAAATTCCAACAGTCAATATAACCTATTCTTAAATTGTTTTAAAATAACTTTGAATCATGTTGTGTATTAAAAACTTAGCAAATACATAATCCAAAGGATAAAAAACCATGGCTTACACATGAGATAAAAATATCATGCAAACCTAAAATAACATTATATATGGATCAAAAAATGTTCCTTTTGTGAACAAAAGAACGCATTATAAAAATTACTGTAAGAGCTTAAAAAGGGTGATATATGAAGCAAAAAATTTACATTATCAAGAGTCAATTAATAATCCAACCAATAAAATTAGATCAATTTGGAAAATCATAAAAAAGAAACATCTGTAATTAAATAAATAAATGGTATAGAAATCAATATAAATAACAAAAAAAACGGACAGTTGTTTCCAAATTACTAATGAATTTAACTTTTACTTTCTGACGTTTTCTGGTAAAATAAATAATACTATTCCTAACCCAAACTATTTAAATGTTCCAAATCCAATGAAATATATCTTAATTTCAGATTCAGCACATGAAGATTATTGGTGGTAGCAATGGTGATGAATATGTAAAACGTGTACTTGTTAGTCTGACAATAAATGAAGTTGCTGCTAATTACAGCTGGAATGGGAGAAAAGGAAAAAGGAAGCTGTGTGAACTGCGCATGTTCGAACTTTTGTTTGGTATGTTTAGTAGAAAACTTGATGATAAAATAGATCGAGTAATGTTTTCGTAAGCACCTATGCGGTATACTGGAGGGGACATTGTGCATGGTACCAGTATTGGATTAAAGTATTTACACATGTGCATCATTACTGGATACTTGTTGATACTGTAAGTATGTAATATCCCATTTCTTGTGGCATTCCTTTTTTAATATAAGTTTATTGTACGTGTCTTCTTTTATCTACATAATTAATTACAATAGCACACAACATTAAACCTTTTAGTTCTGTCTGCAGACGTGATACTGCATTTTGTGCATGCATTTTAAATTATATTTCATTTCAAATATTTTTTTTATTTGGCAATTGTTAAGAATAGCTACTCATCGTATACAGGTTAAACTATTGATAATAGAGGCAATGTTTATTAATAAAAAATGCTTGTTTTGTTACAAAAATGTCATCAATAAATAAAAGTGAACATTGAAAATGTTGATAAAAAGAAGTTTGAACATCGAGTACGAGAATGGTTCCGGCAGGCAAAAACGAGGTAGAAAATAAGAAAGGAACCAATCATTAATGAACTACGATTCGTGACTTGTATACTATATTGTGGATTAGTAAATTGTAATTAAGTTAAAGTAACTGTGTTAAGCATTTAATTGCAGAAAATGTTTATTATTGGTACAGAATACTTACTGCTCATAACACTTAGGCCAAGTATTTTTATACCTAAATTATATATAGGATATATATATATATATATATATATATATATATATATATATATATATATATATATATATATATAAACACACACACACACACACACACACACACAGACACACACACACACACACTTGGTGTACTTTTAAGTACAATTTTCTGGTATTACAAAGAAATGTCATGTAGTAAAAGTTCTGACTGCATATTAATGTATTTCTGGCGAAGCGCGTCATTTGCCCTAAAAACCATTTGCCCTAAAGTCACTTGCCCTAAAATTTCAATACAGTCCTACAGTCACTTGCCCTAAGCATCACTTGGCCTAAACGTCACTTGCCCTAAAAGTCATATACCCTAAAAGTCACTTGGCCTAAACGTCACTTCACCTAAACGTCACTTGCCCTAAAAGTCATTTGGCCT
>PNEQ01076963.1:0-16133 GCA_003012365.1 Medauroidea extradentata | reverse complement strand
CGTATTTTCAGCAAAACCCTGCAAACAAAAAAAATTTGTTTCGGCACGATACTACTTCTGAATTCAGAGAATGAATCTGCGCATATAGTTATTGCAGGTTATTGCATCATTCAAGCTTTGGCAGACGTGAACATCTGATTTTCTGTTAACTAAGAGTATTCTTTGAACATTTGCAATATATTTTTTCTCTTAAAATACTGAAGATGTGATTTAGTACTTCATATTTTTTCATGCCTGTCAGCATTTGCGATCTTATTTTACCACGTACCATGTTTTCGTTTAAAGTACCAGCTTTTTTGTGGTGTCAGTACCAGGATTTTGGAGTCACCATCTAACACCCCTGCATAGCGGAAAAATACATTCGTGCTGGGACTTGCGACTTGTAGCATGCATCGTTACGAAATAATTTTGAAAGGGGCGGAGAATGTTACAACTGGACGTAATAATGGGTTTAATAATATTAAAACTGTATTCGCGCATGTTTGTAGGACTGTTCAAACTATTTATTTTCATATGAGACGAAGTTAGGCAGAGACTGTTAAAATATAAGCCTATACAAATCCATTGGTGACTAACATTAGGGGTGGCTTGTTTATTTTTTTAATGTAATATCTCAGTCTTGTGGGTTTGCTAGCTGGGCTCAAATGTGTGCTAAAAAAAAAAGTTAGCTCTATTTCTGGCCTAATGTGTTTATTGCTCCTGTCCGATGATTTTTAGTGTCCTAGCCCTACAATTTTTAGTACCTCTGCACCACAATTTTCAGTGCATCTGCCCTACAATATTCAGTGTATCTGCCCTAAAATTTATAATTCCTCCTTCTATGCTCCATGATTTTTTACTCCCCTGCCCCACAGTTTTGAGTGCACCTAACACTGTCCCATGATTTTTTGTGTCACTCCCACACATTTTAAAAAATGCAACTACCCTATCTTTTGTGATTATCCTAAAAGTTTCTGTACCTTAACCATGACCCTGCCCCTGCATTTTTTAGTTGTCCTACCCTACAATTTTCTTTCTGTAGGCTTACATCCCTGCTGGGAAGGGTGTTAAGGGGCACAGACAAGAAAGTGAAAGAAAATGGATACAAAACATTGGCTAGGCCTATTTTGAAGTATGCGGCGGCGGTCTGGGACCCGTACGTGGGAAGGGAAGTGGTAGAGATGGAAAAGGTGCAGAGAAAGGCTGCTAGGTGGGTCACAAATAAGTTGAGGACACAGGGGGGGAGAGGGGAGGATTTCAGATCATCTGTAATGGTGAGAGGACTGGGGTGGGGCACACTGCAAGAGAGGAGGAGAGTGGAGCGGCTGGTAAGGATGTTTAAGGCGGTGATGAAGGTGGGAGGGTGGGCACAACTGGGTGACCAGATACAGAGTGGTATATTCAGGGGAAGGGGTGATCATGAGTGGACAGAGGGTGGGGAAGAGGACAGAGAGAGGAAAAAACACTATGATGGTGAGAACTGTGAAGGACTGGAATGAATTGGCGAGGGAGGTGGTTAAGGTGACGGAAGCGAGGGAGTTTAGGAAAAGGTTGATGGGGTCGGAAAATTGAGAAGAGGTAGGTTAAGCAAATCCTTGCCACAGGGCTGAGGCCCAATTGCTAGAAGAAAATTAAAAAAAAAATACAACTGTACTCTACCCTACAGTTTTCTGTACCCCTATCGAACAACTGTATCCTCTCCTACAATTTTCTGTACATCTTCTCCATGATATTTAATATCCTTGCTTAACATGTCCAGTGCACCTACACTACAATTTTGCTTACCTCTGCCCCATAATTTTTAATATTTCTTCCTCGCATTTCCTGTGCCCCTGCTGTACAATTTTGTGCTTAGGCCAATACCCTAAACTTTTCTGTACGGTACCTCTACCTCATGATTATTTTTAATGTCTGAAGAAAGTAAGGGGGGTTGGGGAAGGAATCCCAACATTGACAAGTATGAATGGACAAACTACGACAAATGACAAAGAGAAAGCTGATATGCTGCAGGCTCAGTACTTGTCAGTGTTTGAAACAATGGAGTACTGGAATAGTGAGACAAATACACAAAATGGATTGGGGACTTCCTCCAAGGACGGTGGCAGAGCGTGAAAGGAGGGGTATAATTGACGGCAGACAACGAGGTGACATCACGGATGCCACAGGGAAGTTTGCTCTATCTGGTATTGTTCACCATTATGGCGAATGGTATGGTTATTGGGTTTAGTGGCAAAATAAGATTGTTTGCAGATGACTGTCTTTAGTGGTGGGCAGTGGGATAAACTTGCAAACAGACATTGACAGGCTGTGTTTCTGGACTGTGGAAAACAAGATGAAGATTAATGTTTGTAAGACTAAGTTAGTCAGGTTTACTAGGAACAGAGTGATAAGCAGAGTAATTTACAGATGGGATGAGCAAGAGAGAAAATAAGCCACACAATAAAAGTATCTAGGGGTTGTGCTGCAAAGTGACCTTAGGTGGACAAAACGGATGGAGATAGTAGTTGCGAAGGGGAGAAGAGCTTTAGGTTTGCTGGGAAGGGTACCGAATGAGGCTATATCTCTGAGGTGAGGATGGGGAGGGTTACATTGTCACCTAACTAAGGGGAGGGAGGTATAGAGGGAGAGGAAGCAACAGCCAGAAGATTGAGAGGGTATGGAGGAGAACAGAGCAGGGTAGGCAGTCAATGTTTGTGAGGTCAGCGAGGGAGTGGAATGTTTTGCAGGATGATTTGACATTTTTTGTTTATTTATTTCTTAGCCTCTAGTACGCATCCATACAAATGGATAGGAGTTGGTGACGGTGAAGGGGGTTGGTAGGTTCAGGGATATTTTGAAGAGGGTTTTCTAGAGGTGGGAACATGTGATCTCACCACTGTGTGGCAGCACAGTTGTGAGCATTTATTTATTTTGTCTGTGCTACACATTTTTAATTGTGCTACCATACAATTTTCTGTATCCCTACCCTACAATTTTCTGTACTCCTGCTCCATGATTATTTTTAATGTCCTTGGCTCACATTTTTAATAGTCCTACCCCTACAATTTACAGTTTCCCTACCCTACAGTTTACTGCACCTATACCACATTATTTTTAATGTCACTGACAATTATAGTACTCCTACCCTACAATTTTCACTGCCTCTGACCTATAATTGCCAATGCTCCTGCATTACTATTTTCTGTACCCCTGCCCAAAATTTTTTTGTTCCCTACCAAACAATTTCTCCAACCTTGATTGCCTTGCCTAAGTCATATTTTCTTAAAATTAAGTCGTAACCATAAAATACCCTTTGGGGAAAAAGGTTAAGCAACATATTAAACTAGGCCTACTGTTAAAACAGTAAAATTGCTCAGTTTCGTATCCTTATCTTATGCAGCATTATGTACCTTTAATTACTATCTTGCAGCACTTGTTATGTATTGCTGACATTTTCATACTTAGTATTCCGCACGTCTTGTGAGGTAACTTAAAACTTGATCAGTAACGACAAATGATGTCAATCATCACAAACCAATATAAAAAATTGACCTACGATTTTAGACCAGTTCCAATATTGTTATTGTTTTAAGATTTCTTCGCAAATTGCCTGGGAAAGGCACCTAAAGCGATAAAAAAACTTTTGGACGAAATCGTAACACAGCATACAAATGACAAAACATAACGATGGATTTATTCAAAGAATGACCTCGAATAATATAAATGCAGTTTCGATTAGTTATCAGATGCTCAATTTATTGTTTTTGTACCGCACTTCATTGAACTGCAAGTAAATGCTACTATTCAAACGAGAACAACGTGCATCTTTACCTTTAGGTTAAGTAACCTCGCCACTATTTACACATACATAACATAACTTCGAGTACGCTGCAAAATTATCTGTTAGACTTTGTTCGTAACTTCTTTGATATAAATTAATTCTAAACATGATAGAATTAGTTCACTTTCTCTAATACCCGATTTTTACGAACAAGAGCAAAAAATTATACCATTGTTTTGTATAGGCCCAGAGAGTTTGTTTGGAACCAGCGTCATCATGTGACGTCACACTAATGGTGTACGTTGTCGCAAGCTGTACTCATGGAGGTATTAGTCTATGGATTGGTAGCCTTGAACACGGTCTAAGAGGAAGAGGTCTTGACACTGCGTATGCTCTCCAGCAAGAGAAAGTGACCTCTTCATGTCGCCGAGCAGTAGTAGTAATTTGGTGGAAGATTTGCCTTGTTTACATCTCGTGTTTTAACATTTTTGCAATTATTTACATAAAATAATGTTAATAAGGTAAACTGATATAGTATATACATGTTCCATGTCCATAAATGCATTGGCATGTGTGGAACTATTTATAAAAGTAGTTTGAAGAAATATATTGTGTATTATTGTTTTAGTAAACACATTCGAACAAAAACTATATTTCGTGCCCTACAAAATTTTAGAAGCGTTGCAATGTGCATCTACATGTAAAAGATTGAAAAATTAAATTATATTGTTTAAAAAAAATGTGTTCCAATACAAAATTATGTTCCCATTTTTTTTTATGTAATACTCGCAATTCCAGTAACAACTTCACATTTTACGCGAATCCGAATACAAAAACAAGACAAATCTTCCACCAAATTACTACTAGCACTCGGCGACAAGAAGGGAGTCACATTTTATTACTCAGTGTCAAGAACCCATACAGCACAGTGACATTGTGGCAATGTTGCTACAACGTTTCGCCCAAAATAATCAACGTCACAACGTTTCTTTACGTTGTAACAAAGTTGCCACAATGTTGCTACAACATCCAGATGTCACAAATCTGCAACGTTGCATTGGGAGGTTGCTGTAACGTTGCGTGAGGACATTGCTACAACGTTGTGTGAAGACGTTGCTGCAATGTTGCATGGGGACGTTGCTACAACGTTGTGTGGGGACCTTCCTGCAATGTTGCAGGGGAACGTTCCTGTAACGTTGCAGGGGGATGTTCATACAACGTTGCAGGGAGACGTTGCTTCAACGTTTCAAGATGTCTTTGCTGCGAGTTTCCAGATGTCTTTGCTGCACATTTCCAAATGTCGTTGCTGCATCGTTTCAGGATGACTTTGCCACAAAGTCTTGGAATGATGTTGCAGTTTGCTTGACATGATTTTGTGTTATCTGTTATTTTTGGTGTTGTTTATTAAAACCAGTAAATCTGTTGTGTTAAGACAAGTACCTCTGCCTTCATAGACCGTGCCTTTGAACAAATTTGAAGCCAGCCCACAGACGACATTTAAAGACAAGAATAGAGCTAGTGGTGTCAAAAACATGTAAACATAGCATTGAGCTGAATGAAAATGTTTTAGTTTTTTGTTAACTACAAATTATGGTGAAAGTTTGTGCAGCTCTTAACCTTACAAACAGATTCGATCGTTGCGGAGGATTACTTTGTACAGGTAAGAGACTTTTATTTAAATTCATCAAGTTTATAAAGTACATACACACAGCAAGAGCCAATTCGGTTTTTTAAATATTTCTGAAGCAATTGTAAACTGTTGTGTACAATTCAAATAGAGAATTTGCGCAAATTTTTGTAAAAAAAAAAAGTGGATCAGTGCATGTCCGAACATATAGAGAAAGAAATTATATGTAAAGTGCAATAGTGTGGTTTCGAGGTGGTAGCAATAGAAGGTGACGGATTGAAGAAACAGAGCGGTACGGAAGCAGTGTTACGAATTAACCGTAAAAAGACTAGTTTTGCCAACCGCAGTAGTAGCAGCAAAAATGTTTGTATTTACAGGTGTTTCGCACCTCCTGAAATCAACAAAAGATTATTTTTTGGATGAGGGGATTGTTTCAAATAGCAGTGCAGATGAAAATAAAATATTTGTTTAGCAAATACTTGCGAAATCGGTGCTCGTTTTGAAATTGGCAACTAAATTATTGTATGACGTTTAGGCCATTAGCCACTAATAAAAAAACAATAGCTTAGGTCTAATGTAACACTGTTTCTCAAGTTTTAAGTTATTTAAAGGACAACAGTTTAGAAATGATAGATTGCATCGGCACAGCGAATTTTTGTAAAATTTTCAATGACTGGTTCGTTGTTCTAAATTCATCACAGTCAAAGTGTCCATATGGCTTACATAAAGAGCTACAGGACAAAATCTTAAATGAATTGACACCGCTTATAGAAACCACACAGACAAAAGGAGTTAAAAAAAAAATTGCCTTTTCAAGAAGGAAATAAAATTTACAATAGGCCTAAATCAGTGCAAGATTTGTTTGACTATTCAATCCTCTGAGTAGTATAACCATACATTTACTATGGAAAACAAGATTATTAACGTAAATATACGTTTTTTAAGAATTACAAAGTTGAATCGCTATACATTTATGTTTAAGATGTTTTGGCATGTGCTGCCATATATAATTTGTTATTTAAATGATTTCACATACTCGTTATATAGCAACAATTAAATTGAATCAGGACATACCAATAATTTTTTCGTTCATAAGAGGCATGGCTGGAATATCTAAACAACAAACCGAATCCCGTGGACTTATATGGTAGAGTGGGAAAATATATAATGGGTAAACATGACGCGAACGGGGGTCGTCGCTAGGAGTTGTTTTGGCCGGTGCACCAACCCGTTAATAGAGAATGGGTACTCAGAGAACAGAGACTCTAAATTACAGGGCCACGTGGCCGACGGTCGTGGCGTTGCAAGAAAACACTCCCCACTCGACGTCGATATTATTAGTACTTACGTAGGGGAATCTTATGGCGTTCCCTACGCCCGTAGCACTAGGATAAAAGATACACAAAATACACCCTACAGGTCTTGCACTGTAGTGCGGGTTGGAGGGTCCCGCGCCCTGATGGCCGTGAAGCGGCAAGCAATAAGTACGTACCTGTTCTGGTAGAACGTATTTATTGAAGAAAGCACCGTTATCCACCATGAAATACACTGGCGGTGCAATAAGCGGGTGTGAAGATGAAATTAGTTAATGCCCCTGGGCGGTGAGTCGCAGGGGTTGAGAGGTCCACCTCCGGGCCAGCAAAGTTAATGAACGGTTCCGAACAAAGTTAACTATTGATATACTAATAATAGGTTGCAAACTGGTGAAGGGCCCGGAGTGACGAACACGCCGACCGTCTCGGTCCGCCGCTTAATGCCAACTGGCGAGTCCTTCCCGTGTACATGGCATCGTGCAGCCAGAGCGCGGGAAGCAGTCGCCGAATACATTAAAACATACAAATTACACAAGGGCAAAGGCCCAAAACACTAATGATAAGGAATCTTGCAGGTTAGAGTCCCAAATTTGTTTAAGGGGAATGTCTACTGAGAATTCACGTAATTTGTTTCACTCTAAATTTTGGATTACAAGATGCTAAAAGAAATCGACACTGAAGAATTAAGTAAATTTAATAATTAGACACATAAAACAGCACTGACCTTAATTTGTTGATTATTACTTGAAAATGTTTGAGGGAGAAAAAGTGAAGAGGTTCGTGCAGCAAGGTTGGCTGCGTGGGTGAGTCCAACTTGCCGCGAGGCGCAGGGGTGTTTCTACGGGTTTTTAGGTTAATTACGAAAAGTTAATACAGATCACTTATACACATTAAACGCAATTACCCCTGGCCTCTGAATGCTGCTGCCTGTTGGTGGTGTGATCCTCCTTGACGGGAATAGCACGGGAGTGCTAAAATAAGGTGTGAGTTTACAAAGTGGCTTTACTTACGTTTCCCTCAAGGTGGCACTTTCCTACCAATGGACGGCAGTCCTGAGGGGCCGATGCACCTACTCACTGCACTCGACGTCGCGCGGGTGGCGTCTAGGCGCCGCTACCTCGTGCGCGCACGTGGTCGGGTGCGCTCCCATATGCAGTGGCGGAACGGCCACTCCAGCCGTTCTGTAACAGGTGGCCTGATGCACACGATGGGCTTAGAGAGAGGGAGTTGCGGGAAGACCCGCGTCAAACACTCGGCTGCCGCATTTTCTACCAAAACAAACACGGAAGACAAATGGTTGAGACATGCCCTATTACACATATTTGCTGAAATTACTACCCAGACATAACGGAACCACAAGAGACAAAATAGTTATTACATACGGAAGTGGTTTCAAGCCAAGGTACCATATTAGAGTAAGATTAGTAACTGGTTCGCTGGAAGACGACATAAGTGAAGTAAAGCTACTAAATGAGGTTGTAACATCACTCGAAGGCTTAACATATATCACAGGTTACGTCGCTTTTCGTTATAAAAATAAACATTCTGTACTACGCACACATTCTTCAAAGCTGGATAGCACAAGCTGGATTAGTTACCTTACACGCAATGGCATTCCTGTTCCGAATTTTAAACATCTAAACATTATAATTTCGGACGGTCGATTTACGTTGTCCGTGGCGAGTACGTTTGCAAAAAGATTTTGCGTGGAGTACTGCCTGCTGAATAATGTGACAAAAAAAAAATACAGCTACCCTCATGAAGCTTTCTTGGACTCTGTGCTTATTATAGGTGGTTTGTACATGGATTTGCTACAGTTTCCAAGCCACTACATGAGCTTATTGAAGCCAAAAGAAAATTTTTGTGGATCCCTGAAAGTGAAGGCTCGTTTAGAAAATTAAAAGAAATGTTAATGTTGTGACATATGCAGTATGAATATTATAGTAAATAGATTAACGGTAAACTTAACATGTATGTTAACTACTAAAAACGTATTTTATGCTACATTATGTGTTTTAAGAGTATTTGTAATATTTTACCGTATTTTTAAAAGCCCCGACTTAATTGATTTAATATGACAACATGGCGATTCTATGCCGAGAACGAGTCACTAATTAATATTGAATGATTTATCCAGAATAGTAATTACAGTAAATGTAATCGTTTTTAATTGCTGATTGTTATTTTGTTAATATTTGAGTAATAATTTCACTGTATTTTTGTTTACCTGCGATATATAACACGTTTTCACTGTTTTGATTAAGGATGGGAGATTTGTAGTCCTTAATTTTATGTATGCTACACGGACTTTTTGGTGGCTTCTTCAAACTAATGGTGACGGATTAATTTTACGCCCTAAAGGAATCGTTTAAATTTGGGCACATCCTAAGTATAGGATTTGAGATAGTGCCACCAAAAGTTAGTAATTATTGTAGGCTCGCCGACCGTGAAAGAAAAGGGTTGAGCGATAGGAATTACAATAGTAATTTAATAGTGAACATCAAGAAAGAAGAGGACGCCGTTATAAGTTATTTTGGCTAGCTAAGTGAAAATTAGAGCATTTCTTTGTCACCCAAAATTTCCTATATTATTGCAAATAATTTGGTTTCAAACTACTTTCAAAGGATTATTAGTGTTATAAGGATGATTAAGTTGAACCTTTCCAGAACTTAAACTGTTTATTTCTTGATTTGGACTTTTTTTTAAAAGCATAACTATATGCCTGTACCCAGAAGTCCTGGGAGAATTAGTCTCTATACTTGAGCAGCCGAGTAATTATTTGAGATATTTAAGTTGAACAGATATTTAAATCCTGAGGATAATTTTTAATCATTTGGAGTGCTACTATTTGATTGGTAATTAATAATTTTAACTTCAGAACACGATTTCAGAACTGTGTGATTTTGAATGCTATGTTTTAATTTTAAATTTCAGTCAGTTTCCTCTCATTCTATCAGACCTTTTCTAATAGTAAATTATATCGTTTTTTTAAAATCATAATTGTGTTTGAATTGTCTGCGTTCTGTTGATGTGGAAATTCAGGTGTCACTACCTACACACCTACACTACTTTAAAACTTAATCACTTTAATAAATATTCTTCTTCAGCACAGTACCCTATATACCCAGTAAGTAAAGCATACTATTATTACTACTATTAAGTATTCGTGTAGATGAGTGATTTCGCCACAATGTCCCCTCCAGTTTTGGGCTTCCCCGATAGTAAAGGCGAGTTTGTATTGCACACAGATGCGAGTGATGTAGACATTGGTGCTGTGATATCAAAGGTTCAAGATGGAGTAGAGAAGCCTCTAGAATATTTCAGCAAAGTCCTGCAGAAACCGTAGAGAAATTGTTGTATCACTCGCAGGAAGCTATTGGCAATGGTGAAGTCCATATCACATTTCCACCACTACTTGTATGGCAGACACTTTACTTTGCGAACAGACCATGCTGCTCTGTGCTGGCTTCTGAACTTTAAGAATTCCGAAGGACAAATAGCTCTTTGTATACAACACCTTCAATAATACAATTTTGATATACAACATCATGCTGGTCGTTCCCATAATAATGCAGATGCTTATCCCGCAGGCCTTGTGACCCCAACTGTCGTCACTGTGAACGGCCAGATGAGAATAGCGGATGAGTGTGCTTTGTTAGAACAACCAGGCTTCAGGCATCAACGGCCGATGGGAAATTCTTCTGGACTGACGTTAAGATAAGAGAAGAACAACAAAATGATCCACACTTGTGCCCAATACTGGATTGGAAAGAGCAGGACCACCGGCCAGAATGGCAGAAGCTATCTGAAAAGAATGCTACATCCAAGGCATATTGGGCACAGTGGAATTCCCTTGTACTGAAGAATGGTGTCCTCTACCGGAACTGGGAGTGTGCAGATAGCAGACATGAATACCTACAGTTGGTCCTTCCAGAGAATAAGATTCCAGAGGTACTGAAAGAGCTGCATAATTCAGTGTCAGGCAGTCATTTTGGCATTAATAAGACACTCAAGAAGGTTCAAGAGAAGTTTTACTGGCTTCATTGCCATGAAGATGTTGACAGATGGTGCCGAATGTGTGACGTCTGTGCTGCAAAGAAAGGTCCGAGGGTCAGAGACCAAGGTCGTCTCCAGAAGTAAAATGTCGGTGCCCCATTCGAGAGAATGGCGGTCGACATCTTGGGTCCCTTGCCAATAACCAAGAAAAACTATCGGTACTTGTTGGTGGTGCAGGACTACTTCACCAAAAGGTCAGAGGTTCTTCCCATACCGAATCAAGAAGCCGTCACTGTGGCTGATGCACTGGTCGAACATGTGTTCTCAAGGTTCGGGGTGCCATTGGAGATTCACTCGGACCAAGGGTGGAATTTAGAAGCGGCCCTTTTCCAAGAAGTGATGAAGATAATGGGTATAAAGAAGACCTGAACCACTCCGCTACATCCACAGTCTGATGGAATGGTCGAACGCCTAAATCGCACCTTGAAGCAGTACCTATCCATCTTTGTATCCGATAATCAAAAGGATTGGGAGTCCAAAGTACCACTGTTTTTGCTAGCATACTGCTCTGTCGTTCATGAAGCAACTAAGGTGACACCATCAAGGATGCTGTTTGGAAGTGAGCTCAGTCTCCCGAACGATCTGTTGTTCGGACGACTGGCGGAGGAAGACCAGATTGCATTCCCAGTGTATGCCAGCGAGTTACATCGCAAGTTGGTTCTCACTCACAACTTTGTCCGACGTCATCTTAGGATCAACACCGACAGGATGAAGACTCACTATGATAGGAATGCACCAGATGAAACATTCCAAGAAGGACAACTGTTGTGGTTGTACAACCCTCAGAGAAAGAAGAAGTATTGTCCCAAGCTGCAAAATAATTGGGAAGACCCTTATGAAATAGTGAGGAAGATCAATGATGTGGTGTTTCAGATTGTTCGTCGAGGCTCTCGGGCGAAAGGACCTAAAGTTGTACACATCGACAGATTAGCCCTTTACAATGGACCTGAGACTGTTGTGTCTGTTCGAGACGAACAGACTTAAGGGGGGGACAGTGTTGCATGCTGTAATTCTGAGGGCGGGCTTGCTGGGGCCTGTGTCGAAACACCTTGAGGGCTGGCCCATGACACTCTAGCCTGGCTGTCTCATAGTGGGAACCCCGACGAGATACATCATAGGAATCGGGGTACGAAACTCAAGTCACGTCCGAAACATGATGAAATGTCTGTTTTTTAGTCCTCTGTAATGTGGTGAATTCCCAGAATTTGGTCAGAGTATAAAAGCACCGAATTAACAGATTTGGGGAGAGTTGGCTATTGGTCGTGCTTGTGGAGAGAGACTGGTGAAGACATCTTGGTGACGTCAGATTCTACTGTGAGGCGGCAGGTGGATACCTTCGGAGCAGTGTTGGACGAAACAAGAGGACTGCTGTGGTGGGCTGACGGGCAAAGAGGATGTGCGCAATGAGAGTCAAACCGAAGACCTCAAGTTTGAAGACAGCGGTGTACTCGGGGTGCTGCTCAGCACACGGCGATTCATCACCACTTCGGACTATTAAGGTTGTACCCTACACTCTTTGAAAGACTGTTGATTAGATATATGACTGAACTTTTATTGTGATTTGTAGTCTTTGATTATTGGTAAATATTCTTGTGCTTTAATTATCAATGTTATTTAACATTTCTGTGGCACAGTAGTAATTGCGTGCTTAATTAATTGTGTTGTGAAAGTGACAGTTGATTACTGTTTTGTGTATTTTTGTAAGCTTTGTGAGCCAGTAAATCAATAACTTGATTCAACTCTTTTATTTCTAATTGTAAGACCTCTATCCCAAAGAGCTCAGAAAATTGCCCACAAATAAAGTTTTTGCTAAACTTGTAACAGTATGTTAATGATAAAGGTTCATAATTTTCTGGATACATTTTGGAGTACGTATTGAATATTGCTATGTTTTACGTTTTCCACTAATAAAATTTAAGATATAGTATTTGTGATTAATTTTCTCTCTTGCTTTCAGGTGCTGTGCCCGAACCATTATTTCTGTTGGTCACTCAGTATCTCAAGATAATTTTTCTTGAACAAATTCCCCAAGCACAGTAACTGTTCAACTTAGTATTGCAAGAGAGAGTGAAACACCCAAAAGGAAGTGTGGTTTATCACCTATTCATAGTGACTGTGATGAAGATCGTATCAGGCTACCTAAATAGCTGAGAGGTAAATAAAATAGATATTAACTTTTGTATATTAACATTTTACAATTTAATTGAATGACTTTCGTACAGCTCTTATTCTCTCCGTTTAGTGAACAATGATAATTATTTTCTTTTGAATAGGTATGTCAAACAAAAACATTATTATTAGCAAGGAAACAGAAGTACAATAGAAAATATAAACGTAGGAACAAAACAAGCCATAATTTGCTGGTGTCAACAAAATATTAAAAACAAATAATTCTGAAATAGAAATGCAGTCTTAGACACGATGGCATAACCTATAAAAAAATACTCTTCAGTTTGTCATGCATCTGTACTTCCATTTATTGTAAAGAAACCATGTAGGGTACCTAGTTGCAGACTACGTCAGATCACACGAACAAGGTTCGTGAGAAATGAGTGTACCTTAGGGGAAATAGTTGTTGGGAAATATTCATGATCTGCACACAGAGGAGTTGGTACACTCACATACAAGCTGTGCCATTGCACATTAACCTTCAGTTAACTTTTAATGATTTTTCTTAATTTGAAATTTACTCTTATTGTGCCTTAACATGTAGGCTATAAAATTATGCAACAGTTTAAGGGAATATTTTGAGCCAAAATAACGTATTCTGTGGATATAGGCTATTGGTCTCAGGAACATTTTCTGCACATATGGGAGATCAGTGCTGCCAAATATCAACCCATCCTGAAAGTTGACACAACATGTCTGTGACAGTATTTATCATAACAGCTCAAATTATCAAGATTAAACCTGATAGAATACTGCCTCTTTATACTGAATGAATTTCTTTTGCAACACTGCTGCATGTACTGTACCTATATAATATGACACTGTTGCCTGTATAAAGTTTTCATCTTTGATAGTGAAAAGGTTGAGGAGGGTAGGCAACTCGTACCAAATTAATTTTTTTCTGTATCTGCTATGTCAGTTTGTTGATGAGGAAAATATTGAAACATCTATTTATAAAGTGGATTCCCATTATTACGAGACTTGATAATGTCACAAAAATGGCTGCAACTAGGTACTAAATATTATATCCTCGTCAACAATATTTCTAGACTTAACGTCTTGAAAGGATATTGTAGGTAAAATGTTACCGAAAATTAGTTGAAGCGAAATTAAATGTAGTGAGCTATGCACAGAAAAATTTTTGCTACCATTTCCAAATGTACTCACTTTATGTTGAATGCTGTGAAAAAGAACAAAGAATACCAGTCAAAGAGTCTTACTACAGATTTGTGTTTAATACTCAAAACATCTTCGGTTTCCATCCACCCAGAAAAGACACATGCAAGAAATGTGACATATTCAAAGTAAAAACCAGCAACCCTAATTTGACTGATGAAGAAATACGACACATTGAAACAGATCACATTCTTCATCTTCGTAGAGCAGAAAATGCACGGAAATCTATGTTAGATGACAAAGAAGCTGCAAAAGGTAATGCAGATTCTTATGTCTGTTCCATTGACATGCAGAAAGCCTTGCCCTTTCCAATTCTGACAGTATCTGATGCCTATTACAAAAGAAACATGTACAGTTATAACTTAGGAGTGCATGATCTTGCAGCAGATACAGGCAATTTCTGTGTGTGGGACGAGTCAATAGAATCCAGGGGTACACAAGAAGTGTCTTCATGTCTGGTTAAACACCTTGAGTTAAATGCTCGAGATAAGAACTTTATTATTTACAGTGACACGTGTACCGGACAGAACAGAAATATAAAAATGGCATTGTCTTTGATGCATTTTGTTTCGAGAACGGACACACAGATAGAAAGGATTGATCAGAAATACTTGGTTTCTGGTCATTCATTCTTGCCAAATGATTCAGATTTTTAAATGTTTCAATGACTTAATTTCACAAATAGTAACTATTATTTCATTAACGTAATTCGAAATAATGGGGTGGACAAAAAGAAAACAATCTCAAGCTACAAGGCAAACGGATGAGAATGTCAGAGAAATATTAAATTACGTCACATATTTTATTTACAAACATTTCAAGCGAAACACACACTGCAACAGGAACACCGAGAAATAGTTGTGTGGCTTAGTTACATGTAAACTATGTTAAATATACGGAAATTATAGAAAATAATGTAATGCCTAATTGCACATGTTGACGACTTATCACAAAACATTTGTTTATTTGCCACTCAGTTTGTGAATGCACAGCCCAGTTTTGTAGAATACACAAAATTAAAACAGTAAATTTGTACTGTAACTGAGACGTGAAAAACATTTTATTTCCGAAAACGGTAGAAGCACTGCAAAACAAAGTGCCTTTTCAATTTATTAAACGTTTTTACTCATACACTAGATATTGAAACTTAAATAAATGTAAGCATATGTACCCAAGGACAATAAAAAACATGTTAAAATTGAGAATTTAATATATTAAAAAAACTTATCTGTTTTTGTTTGTAGCAGTTGGCTTAAACTACAAAATTTTCCACTCGCAGAGACTCAAATCAAGTTATACACTTTCGCATCAGCTGTTTTGATTGCAGCTAAACACCAAATCTGCACACCACTAATGTACACTTTGAATTAACCACGTTCTCATTTCGTAATAAATGAACAAGAAATGTGTGTGCAGGTGCTTGTAGTCAAACAAAAAACAGAACACAGATCACATGAGCGGGAGAATGCGGACCTAGCTGCCATCGTTAACTGGCCTTCAAGATCATGTAGGGTAAACATGGGTAATTTCGTGATATTTCGTAATTTTCTGCATTCCTGGCCATGAAAATTCCTTAAAAAAATATTTTAATAACTGGAAGCAGGATCCCTGAGAATTGTTTACAATTAAATTAATTCAAACAATTTTTTTTGTTAAGTGTATAAAACTTCTGGGATTTTTAAATATTTCTGAAAACTATTGGTTAGTTCGTGATAACCCTGATAATTTCGTGATACCACCTTGGTAAAATCGTGACAATATATTTTTGTGATTTACCATTGACTTGGGCATAGCATGTGGCCACAAACCACATTATGTTACAAAGAAAGACAGTAGGTAGCATTTATGTTACAACTGACTAAACCATCTGTGTACAATTTATCAATATTCTTCTAAATATGTTATATTTATGCTAATAATGTATACATTTGGACATAATATATGATCATTTAAGGAACATAAATTTATCATGAAAATCTAAACTAAGAGTTAAATCAGTTGTCCTCATCATACTCAGCATGCTACACATCCATTAGCACTAATTAAAAAAAAA
>PNEQ01076962.1:0-16131 GCA_003012365.1 Medauroidea extradentata | reverse complement strand
ATGATCTCATGTACTGAGCGATGCCATGATATGATGTCATACACTGAGCGATGCCATGAACTGATGTCATACACTGAGTGATGCCATGATATGATCTCATATACTGAGTGATGCCATGATATGATCTCATATACTGAGTGATGCCATGATATGATCTCATTTACTGAGTGATGCCATGATATGATGTCGTACACTGAGTGATGCCATGATATGATCTCATGTACTGAGCGATGCCATGATCTGATGTCATACACTGAGTGATGCCATGATATCATCTCATGTACTGAACGATGCCATGATATGATGTCATACACTGAGTGATGCCATGATATGATCTCATGTACTGAGCGATGCCATTATCTGATGTCATACACTGAGTGATGCCATGATATGATCTCATGTACTGAGCGATGCCATGATATGATGTCATACACTGAGTGATGCCATGATATGATCTCATATACTGAGCGATGCCATGATCTGATGCCGTACACTGAGTGATGCCATGATATGATCTCATATACTGAGCGATGCCATGATCTGATGCTGTACATTGAGTGATGCTATGATATGATCTCATATACTGAGCAATGCCATGATCTGATGTCGTACACTGAGTGATGCCATGATATGATCTCATATACTGAACATGGCCATGATCTGATGTACACTGAGTGATGCCATGATATGATCTCATATACTGAGCGATGCCATGATTTGATGTCGTACACTGAGTGATGCCATGATATGATCCCATATACTGAGCGATGCCATAATCTTATGTCGTACACTGAGTGATGCCATGATATGATCTCATATACTGAGCAATGCCATGATCAGATTCGTACACTGAGTGATGCCATGATATGGTCTCGTATACTGAGCGATGCCATGATCTGATGTCATACACTGTGTAATGCCATGATATTATCTCAAACAGTGAAGAAGCAATGGAATGCGACGGGAGTATAATGCGATTCCGATATCCAGGAAAAAATCCATGTCGGGAGGCGAGCGGTATGACCACTTCACCACCGCGGTCCTATGTCTCAGTTATCACGTGACATTTACATTATACGTTAATATAGTGTCGCCGTCCCTGACAGAAAACTATAATATTTGTTCTGGTTCACCTCTGATCAACTATAATAGATTCCTAATAATTCGCTGCTTATTTTGATGACTTTATGTAAACCGTAAATGAGCGTATTTTGTTAAACGAATATGTATTCATGTTTTAGACTTGACAGGATGTTAGGCCTACAAAAACTCCATCACCACTGAAATATGAACAAATATTATTCATTACTAGATTCACGCAAATTAGTAAAAAATTAACATCTTAATTTCTTTAAAATTCTATTGCATAAATTTCAAAACTATCTTGTATTCTTTTGAATAAATGCGGCTTGTCTGCGAGTTTAGGAAATCGTGTTATTTTCGCGATTATATTATAACAAGTACATTACCATAAAACCCTTATAACAACTAGATTTCACTAAATGTATACATATTCAAAACTTAGCTGATTCTGATTACAAACGTTTTAATAATCCTCCTTATAATGTAAGTAGTAATTATGTTAAATCATAAACGCTCACAGTTCCAAACCTATCATATAATACATTTAAAGCGATTAAACAAAAAAAATTAATCTTACCTCCAAATTATCTTTGTACCATTTTAGTTATTTTTCGTTTCATAAAATATACGTAACTAAAATAATAATTCTAAACAGTTTTTATGATCATTCTCTATTCATTTACTAAAAACAAACAGCTAAAAGTGTAACAATAGAAATAAATTAGAATATCTTACAATGTAACACAAATTTTTTAATTTTAAGTGTTGATTGTATCACATTTGTTTTTCGCTAAAATTATTTGTTAAATTCCTACGTCGACATAATATCAAACAATAATATGAATTTAAAAAAAAAAAAATATATATATATCTACATATATAATTGTGGATCTCAGAAACGTGTTTAGTAAACTTACTTACCCTCGTCTATGTTCTTAACAAGTTTGTGAGCAACAGAACATATTGAGAAAGACGCCACAGCGTACATTAAAGTTATAATTGTCTTCATGCCGACTGACGTAATACGACTGCAGCACTTATTTTGTAAATGCTGTTATGCTCGCAATTAACCTGGTATTTATAACAATCCCCAAATCAATAACTGCTATCACATATCAAAGAGTATTTTGTTTTTCCTGAGTTTACCATTAAATTAACTTCTCTTAGTCCAACATTTGTCGTTAAGTCAGGCAGGAGATAGCACTATCTTGATTAGGCAATATTTTACCTGTCTCGATGCCAAAGGTTGCGTTGTTTGCCATCTGTGCTTACAGAATCAGAAGCTATGATAACATTCAGGGTTTTCACACTTGTCCGTGCGAAAGAACGGTTGGATTAATTGGAGTTTAAAAGATAACATTTTCAAACAGACAATACCACTCTTGACACATTATGACTCCCAAAATCTTTTGAAATTAACTTGTTACACAAGCATTGGTGATCTGTACGGTCTAACCACGTGACTTACGTACATCGACAAAGTATATTGTAGAAACTACTTAACGGACATGTTAGTTTGTGTGTACTTTCGATAAAATCACAATTTGGACACCAACCCCTAATTTCCAAATCACAGAAAGGCAGTGTCCACACCAGTTGAATGCTACAAATATTAGCATATGTCTATACTCGATTAGTTCTCAATAAATATGTGATGTACCATATTTTCTCTTGTGTTTGTTTCAATAATGGCGAGGTGTTATGCAGAACATTTAGTGAACAATAAAGACAACAGGTTTCAGGGTGTTCAGATTTCTTTTTCATTTAACATAAATTATATTTTTCTGCAAAATTGTAGGTGTTGCAGACGGAATCCGGCACATATAACTGTGTTAATTTTAAATTTAAACATTGGTTATAGAAACATAGTTGTCATCATATTACGCATTATTACGATAATTATTCAAGTAACTATAAAATTATAACTGCACTTTGAAGGAAACTATTGGAATAGTAGAGAGCAGATGGTCGGAGAAAATTTGAGCCAATCGCAACTCCTACTATTTATGAACTATGAAATCCTCCTGCAAGACTGTTATAGGATAGAGGTTCTAAGTATAAAGTATATCATGTACACATTATTTACCCACGTAATTTCGTTTCGATGGCCCTACAACAATAAAGACTTTCAGTAATAACATTTATTAATATTATATTGACTTCCTATCTGCCCTGCTGTTTATTGATATGCACATATTAAAAATATATCTTTATGTCGTGAAATATTTGAAATTGAGGGCATAATGTATTCCTAAACATTACATGAGCCAACAACTTTAAATTCACGTTACCTTACTTAGTACAAAATGTGTATAGTGTCTGAAGAAACGATGAAAAAAATGGTTGCTAATTAATGTGCTTGATTAAGAAATAAACCAAAGAACAACAATTTTATATTTGAATACAGTGCAAAGAAATTACATAAAACTAATGTCTCTGTATTTGGTACTATGTAGGTGCACAGAGAAATGACATTTTGTAGGCCCTAAAACGGTTCATTTAGATATCGCAAGTAATTTTTAATATGCATATAAATGTTATATATTTTTTTCGTTTTCCGCAACTGTTTAACTGTTAACACAGCATGAACAAAATACATAAATGTCGTGTCACTTCACTGCGAGCTATAAGTGTACCAGGTTTGAAGAAAATCGGGAAATTGTTTGATTCAGATGTCTCGTGAGATCTAAAAATGTTTAAATTTTCACCATTTTTGTAGTAATAACACGGCATAAAGCAAACACATAAACATAAAATTAATTTACTTAGTACTGTATGTGTACTGAGTTTAATGAAATTCTAATAAATGTTTCCTTCATTATCTCGTGTATTCATAATATATTCAAATTACCAGAATTTAGAAGACGCGAACAAAAACTTGAAAGCCAAGTCACTTTGCTAAGTACTATGTGTGTACCGAGTATGAAGTAGTACTGAAAAATGGTTGCTTAGATGTTTTGTGTGATCAAAATATGTTCAATCAACATCAATAAAAAACGGTATGAGCAAAAATACTACGTTTTAAACATAAACATGGCCGCTGTTTGGAAAATATGAATAAAGTATGAACGAAATACACAAAAGTCAAATCAAATAACCAAGTAGCATATGTGTACCAAGACAAAAATAAATAGATATAATAATTAATTAGATAGGTCATGCTAATAAATATATAACAAAGGCCGCCGTTATGAAAATATGTACACAGGATCAATGAACTCAGAAGAAAAGTCCACTTTGCTCGCAGTAGCCCATATGCATACAAATTTTCATGAAATTTGGTATAATTGTATCTTGAGCTAAATCATTGACAAATATGAACGTAGTACAAATTAAATATATAAAAGTCAAGTCAACTAACGAAGTAGTAAATGTTTACCAATATCAAAATAAGTCGGAATAATATTTCTTTAGAGTTGGTATACTATGCTAAAAAAAATAAAAATAAAAAATGGCCACCCTTGTGTAAATATAAACACGGGGTTAACGAAATTGTCAAAATAAAGTCATACTTTGTAGTATACGTACACCAAGTTTGACGAAAATTCGGAACAATAGAACTTTAGATACGTCACACTACTATACAAATTTAACATGACTGACATTTATAAAATATGAAAATAGTATGAACGAAAATCACAGAAGTCATGTCAAGCAACCACGTAGTGATCTGTATGTGTACCATGATAAAATAAATTGGAATAGTGTTTATTTAGATGTGGTAGGCATACACTACGTTAAAAATCTAAAAAACGACCGTCATTATGAAAATATCAACACACATTGAACGAAATTGTTAAAATAAATCAACTTTGTAAGATGTAGCATATGTAAACCTAGTTTGATGAAATTCGCAATAACAGTACCTTTGATACGTCACACTACGCTAATAACATATATATGGGTACCATTTTGAAAATATGGAAGAAGAATTAACGTAACACACCCAAAATCAAGTGAGCTTATTATGTTGTGTGTGAACCGAATATGATGTAGTTCGGAGAAATAGTTCCTCATATATGACGCATTATGTTAAAAATATATAACTGGCTGCCATATTGTTACTATTTATATGGTCTGAATTAAATACACAAAAGTGAAATTATCATACTAGATTGTTTATGTGATCTTTGAATAATTCAGTCTTTGGGTGTGCCGTTTGTTTGCACATGCTCATTTGCTTTATTATTTTGTTTTGTCTAGTTCGTCTATTCGTAGTGGTAACTAGATATGTATTTTTGTTTTGGCAAAGTTACTCCACCACAGCACTGTTTATTTCTTTAATCTTCGGTGAAATTGTATTAACAGTAAACTGCTTATGATTTTACAAAGAAAATTTCAGGCAATTATTTATGTGCAGTCAATGCAGTGTTGTATAATTATGAAACAGTTCTTGTGTAATACTTCTGACCAACTGTAATCATGATCTGATCATATTTGTTTTCAAATGAATCAAACAAATGTTTTTAATTGTAAAATTTGAATTAAAATACAATGTTTTGATTATTAAAACACGTGTGTGTTTTAAAATATTATGTTAGGAAGTGTTGTTCGATACTGTAGAAATACTATTTTGGTAACATAAAGTAGCTACGACTCTATGCCGGCCTATAACCTCTAGGCATTCCTTTGTCTCGACCTTGTTGTTTCTTACACATCATAGCGTGAACATCAAACAAAGCCTTAGTACTCTGTATCGTTTTGTAATGTCGTAATCCGACAAGATTTCCGCCTAGGGTGAGTTTATTCTTTATATTTATTACTTTTTACATCCTAGTGTTACATTGTTTTTATGACGTTCTTCTTTTAAATTTTATTTTGTTTGCTTGTTTAATGTAACGGTCCCCGCCACGCTGTTTCAACTCTTTGCTATGTAGAAGGAAAGGAAGCCTATCCAGTATTTAAGGGTTTTGGCTTGTCTTCATCTTCCAATGTAGAAGTAACATTATTCCTACTCGTCCTTTTGCTGTACCGTCATCGGTAGCCATGGGCGAGATGGAGAAGTAACATCTTTCGGCGGTGGCAAGATTGTCCCCATGAAGGACAGCCAGGAAAGTCCAGCCAATATATTTATTTTCGTTCTCTCGTCCTAACTACTTGATGTGCACACAGCACTAATTATTAAAATGCGGGACTTTATTTAATATTCGATCACAACCTCTGCAAAATTAATTGAACAACAAAAATTTAAAATTTCTTAAAATATTTAAAAATTAAAAATTTAAATTTATTTTTTTATTTATTTGGTTGGGGATCCCCTTGTTTAACTTATTTATTATGATATTCTTAAGCCATATGTGCTTTTCTTGATTTGTTAATGTACCGTACTGGTTAATCTACATACATCAAATATTCATTGTGCAAAGATTTGATTGTTATCTAATCAACTAATCATGGTAAAAAACAAATTTTTTCTGAACTATTACAGCTGTATTTACTAGACCTAACTAATTTTACAAAGTTTAATATACAAAGGCTCTCATGCTCCTAAATTAAAAATAAATAATTTTTGTATGGTCTCTTAAATTAATAATCTTTAATGTTAAGTGTTAGGGTAAGGAGGCTCGGCCCTTTCTCTGATCTATAATAAGGAGCACCGATCAACAACTTGTGTCCACGTTAGTACTGTTTTCCCCTTTCATTGCTTGGCTGGCCTAGGAGCTGTCTTGATCGGTTTACCCTATTGGTTTACCCTTCATGGACCTCCTAGATTGGTTGGTAAAGTTTGGGGGAAGTTCCACCACCAGTACAAAATGGTAGCAGAGCGTGGTTGTTGATTAGTGTTTCCTGTTGAGCATGCTGTTGCATGTTGCTTCCCTATTTGCTTTGGGAAGTTGGTACATGGTGTCTCACTCAGCACCATACTTTCGGTCTGCGCTAGGGTTAATTTAGGGTTTTGTTATTGTGTGTGTGTTTTTGTGTTTTTTGTGGGCACATAATTTTTCTCTGTGTCTGTCTTTTGTTACCTAACCATGGCAACTATAGTACCTGAATTTCTGCGAAAAGATGAGTGCCAATATGAGTGTACCATCAGAGGTACACAGGCACCTGAAAATACTGCTGTTTCTTATAGAAGCACCTTGCGTGCAGCTTTATTGATTGAGAAGCCCATTGATTTAAAACATTTAGAGTCTATTGATGTTGATGAGGATAAAAAAAACTGTGTTTCTAAGGTCATAATTTTAAAAGAGAATTTTGAAAAACTGTTGGATGATCCTAGTTCTCCTACTTACCCCAAACTTAAAAATAGGTTAGCCCACCTAAAGAGGCCATGCAGAAAACCTTTTGTGTAAGTTTTCTGAAATACTTACTGAATCCCAGGTTCAATCCCTGGAAAATACTAAAGTTAAATTTCAGGAAATGTTTGAGGCCCTCGGTAAACTCGAGGTTCAATATTTACAACATCATACCACTACAGGAGAAACTTCCCAGACTTCAATCCTTTCCTACCAATTTGCAAACCTTGAGGTCAGTGTACCAACTGGTACCAACCCACCTTCTCAACCTACACAGTTCAACCTAGGTGGTAACCCTTCTGGAACCACCACACCTCTCTGTGTACCTGTTTCATTGTCACACCAGGCTGTACCTTTGTTTACTTCACCTTCTTCACACACTTATGTTGTTCATAGGACTTATCCACACATGTCCACCTCTGTCGTTCCAACTACACCTAACCTTGTTTCACCAGTCTTTGGAAAAATTACTCACCTTCTTGAATGAATGATGCGTGATTTCCCAGCAACTGATGGTTTGCACGTGCGTAAATTCTTAGAATATTTAAAGAATATTGTGAAACTTCAGCAAAGTAAAACTGTGCCAGAAGCACAACTCTAGAGTTAATTTACCCAGATTTGCCATTTCTCAACATTTTTCTTTTGATACGTACCATGCTGATATTCTACATTTTTTTTATTCCTGCTAGACTTCTTACATAACTGCAACTCAAAATGTTCAACCATCTACAGGAACTTAACGAGTCACTGTCTGTCTTTGCAAGTAGCATTAGAGAGGGTGCTATTGTTTTGTGGTTGACGTTACCTGAAAGTGAAATCGTCAACACTATTCTGGAAGGATTAGCACCTCAGAACAGGGGCGTAATTTGGGGCCACGGGGAGGGGGGTAAATGCCCCCCCCCCTGGATTTAGAATATTATGTGTATAAATATATTTTTTGTATTTTTAAATTTATATAATGCTAACTTAAGCATATAAAACTGAAGTTTTATTATTAAAGTATCTAATTTATACATGCTTAATTAATAAAAAAAATGCAACAAGGTCATTGTCGCTGGGAAAAAAGCTAAGGCCCCCCCCCCCCTAGAAAAACCTGAAATTATGCCCCTGCCTCAGGAATGCTCTCGTTTAGTTTTAGTCTCAAAACCCACTTCTTTTGCAGAATTAGACATGGCGTGCATACATTCTCAAAACATTCTTCGGTATGCTGACCAGAAACGTGAAAATATATTTCACCATACAAACCTACCAAAACATTTCAAGATAATAAAAAAAGGAAACCCAGTGATCCTAATCTCAGCCACGTGACTAAAAATCCTGCCAAATTGCAAATACCTACCAAACCTCCTCAAACTAGCTTTGAACAAAAACCCACTATCTCTTGTAACTATTGCAAGAAACCTGGTCAAGTTATTTCAAATTGTTTCAAGTTAAAAACAAAAAACAAGGACCACGGGGAAGAAATGTGAGCGATATTCCCTGTAATCATGGCAGTCCTGCCAATTCTCAATATAATGCTTACATACTAAAGTCTGTGAATCTTTGCCACAATTTTCGCTATATTTTTGGTTCTCATAAATTTGGCGACTAGAAAAAGAGTTTGAGCATTAGTCAAGTAAATTTTCCAAATGTTAAGGGTATTCAGAAATTTCCAACCCCTCGTATTGATGTTATTTTGGGACGATTACTATTAATATGCTTGTTGACTCTGGAGCAGTGCGTTCTATTATTTCTGAAAAACTTTTTGAAAAATTAAGGGAATTAAAGCTGATAAAGTCTGTTGAACCTTGTGATATTCAGTGTTAGACAGCATCCAGAGAAGCTTCACCTATTTTTTGTTGTGTTATATTTAAGATAAAAATTGGATGTTTTTCATGGAAGCATAAATATCTTGTTTCCAAAAATCTTGTATTAGAATTTATATTAGGTGCTGACTTTATGAAATCCACCGAACTTGTACTAGATATTCAAGACCAAAATATATTTTTCAAATTTTCTCCCAAAATTTTTTTTTTTTTTTTCAGATTGTAAACAGAATCAAAACATTTCGTCTGAAATAAAGACTCAATCAAAAGTAATTGCTGATATTTTTGCTCATTTGGACAAGTCACAACGGTCAGCGATTAAAACCCTGTGTGAAAAGTTTCCTAATGTTCTCACCTCTAAATTAGGATTAACTGATTTATTAGAGTATGATATCAAACTAATTGATAAGGAATATGTTTAGAGCTATCCATATTAACTAGCACCCCCTAAAATGGAAATTTTGAGAAATCAAGTTCAGGAATTGTTAGATAAGGGTGTAACTAAACAATCCACATCACAATACGCCAGTCCAGCCTTTTTAGTGCCTAAACCCAATGTAAAACACCGCATGGTGGTTGATTTTCGCAAAGATAATCAAAAGATCGAAATTTAATCTATTCCTCTTCCTGACTTGCATTCTGCTTTTAATTGGTTTGGAAAAGCAACGTGTTTTACTACATCATCATATTCCTCTATCAGAACAGTCTAAGCCTATTACCAGCTTTTGTGTTCCATGGAACCTTTACCAGTTTACTCGAGTACCTTTTGGTTTGGCTACTGGTGCTGAGATACTTACTCGTCTTTTGAATAGAATGTTTCATGACATTAAATTTAAATACATGTGTAACTATCTTGATGACCTTGTGATATATTCTGAATCCTTTGAAAAGCGTATGGAGCATCATACGTTTTATCACGCTTAGAAATGGCAGGTCTTACTGTTATTCCTAATAAAGTTTGTTTTGCTGTACAAGAAATTTCCTTTCTTGGTCATAAAATTTCTTCAAATTGTAGTTCTATTCATCCTGAGTGTACTCGTGCTATTAGAGATTCTCTTCCGCCCCGTGATGCTAAAGGAATTGCTCGTTTCATAGACATGGTTCAGTTTTTTGGTAAATTTATATCTAACTAAGCTGAAAAGACAGAACATCTGAACCGTTTGCATAAATATCTGTAAAATTTGAGTGGAGTGAAGAACAACAGCAGATATTCAAAATTTAAAAAATTATATAATTCATCCTTCTGTTTTGCGCATACCTGATTTTTCTAAAGAATTTATTTTACAAACACATGCTTCTAGTTTGGCCTTAGGAGCAGTCTTAGCTCAAGAATTTGAGGGTGTGTTGCAGCCTATTGCTTTCGCTTCACTAACACTCACACCCCATGAAAGAAAAGCTTCAAATATTTATGAATTGGAGCTTTTGGCTGTAGTATTTGGCATTGAAAAATTTTGGCAGTACCTGGAACATAATGAAATTCTTCTTGAAACTGACAATCATGCTTTGTCGTGGCTTTTGGCTCTCTTTATTAAAATTTAGAGTGCAGCACATTGGAGGATCTCAAAATGTAGTTGCCGACACTCTGTCATGCATGTTTGATAATTCAAAAATTTCTGATGAACCTGAAAATCTTCCAAATTGCAATTTACTTTCTAATTTTCCATTAGCATTTACTAACTTACAAGAGCATCAAAAATTGGATGGTGAATTAAATCAGATTATTTTAAAATTAAAATCTGGAATAGAACAAAAACTATATTTTTTATCCAAAGGGATTCTGTGTTGTAAATGTCATGAAAATCATAAATGTGCTGTGCTACCTACGGAAAAACTTTTCATTGATTTTGTTGGTCCCTTTCCAAGAAGTAAAAGGGGTAACAATACGTTATTAGTCTGTGTGAATGTATTTTCTAAATTTGTCTGGCTTATACCTTTGAGAAAAGCTAATTTCATTTCCACTGTACGTGCTCTTCAAACACAAATGTTTAAAAATTTTGTTGTTCCTTCTTCTATTGTTTCTGACAATGATTCACAATTCACCCCAAGGATTTTTCGGAACGTGTTTTTCTTATTGCATCCACCGTATCACCCTGTCTCCTTACTACCCACCACCCTCGCATGTGGAACATTTCAACCGAAACCTCCGTTCAGCTCTCATTGCTTTTCATGCGACGGATGAAAGTAGTTGGGACAGTAATCTTTCTTGGCTTCAAATGGCTTTCAATTATGCCAATCATGAATCACATAAAACTAGTCCTTTCAAACTTGTTTTTACTTATGCTCCAAATAATCCTTTGTCAAACTTATGGAGTTTAAATGATTTGTTGTCGGATGACCCTAGGGACATCCGACAAGTTTGGGCAGCAGTCCTTGGGAATTTAAAACGAGTTCATGTCAAAAGCAGAGCCAAATATGACAAACACCGGGTTGACAAACCATTTAAATAAGGCGACCTTGTCCTTTGCAAGGCCCATCCCATCAGTAACGCTGCTGATAAGAAAATGGCTAAACTTTGTTACCGTTGGTCTGGTCCCTACCAGATCCAGCGTTTTCTTACTCCTGTGACTGCTAGTCTCGCTGACCCTGAGACGGGTCATTACATAACTAGAGCCCATGTCTCCCACCTGAAAAGGTATTATTCTTCTTAACTTTCTCCACAGTTTAGGAGCTGTAGATTCTAACTGTGCATTGTGTGTTTTTGCTGTTCGCTAGCTAGCTGCCAGCATTGTCTTAATTTTTACGACCTTGACTTTTGTACAGTGGTCTGATCGCCCACTTGTATTTGTCTTTAGGTCTATTCATTCGTGTGCGCACACCAAAAAAATAATAAAAAAACTGCAGTACTTGGTTAAATTCATTTTATGCTAAATAAATGTTATTGCTAAAATTGAATTGTGCTAGTTGAAATAAAAGTTAGTTGGGATCGTATATATCTCTGTGTGTGTGTGTGGGTGTGTTATTTCCTCTTGGTGAATGTAGAGTTCATTTAATTATTTTAGTTGATATTGGTTAATTTGGTTAAATATTCTTAGTGTATTTTGGTTGTGTTGTCAATATTTTTTGGGGGCAAACCTTTTTGTGGTTATCTAATTTCTGGGAGATGTGTTCTTTGCCTTTCTTGGTGATTTGGGTTACGGTAGTATTTTAGTTCTTGGTCCTTCAACATTTTGGGACGCTTATGGGTCTTTAGACATGGATGTCGTTGAGATATTTATCATTCTTTTAATCTACCATGTAGGGTATCGTGTTGTTGGTTTCAGTGTTGATCTACTGTCCTGTTGTGATAGACATGGTCACCATGTTGTTATTCTTCATGCTCCTGATTGTGAGCAGTGTTGTTTCATTGACTGTCACCATTACTCCTTTGGACTCTGGCATCGTTTTCGAGAGAGAAGATGACCTCTTGTTTTCCGACAATATTTACTTTGTAGTTCTTAATTTTGATTTGCTTGTTTTGAAAGAAGAGTGCAATGGACTTGAGACTTTGTTAAATACTGTGGTATCGGTGCATGAGAATGAGGGAAGACATCTTTCTATAAACACCTCCTTTGATATAAATTTTAATTTTACGGTACTCCAGTTGAAAGATTGCTTTATTGCATTTAAATCTGAACCTGAAACTTTGATCTCTCTGATACCAACTTACCAACACGATCAAAACATGCATTAATTGATTTTGGAGGCAAAATTTTGGAAACTGTTTTTGGTATTTTAGACAATGAAGATTTAAGAGTTTTGGAACATCGTTTAAATTCTATTGAACATTCTGTTTATGACATTTCTGCTAGTGTAGCAAACCAAATTATTTTGATAAAAAATCTTGAAGACAGAGTAATCAACAACACTTTGTGCATCAAAAAAATAAGTCAGTTATATTTGGATCATTATAATTCTTTGTATTCTAACATAAGTCATTTTATACATGAAAGAGTTGAAAAAATTGTAACATTGAGTTTTAGGATTGATTTGAATACTATGCTATTGTGTATTAGTGAGGCTCTTTCAAATGCTAGATTAGAAATTTTTGATCTGCAACATGCCATAGAAACTAGTGTACATGGAAAATAAAATACTATTTTGCTAAATGCTGCATCATTTTTTAATATTATTAAAAATATTCAACAACTTGTCACTTTACCTTTACACATGGTAGCATCTGCGATACCAGAAAAAATCATATAGGTATGCATTATGGACCCTCAACTGTTCAGGCGATTGTTTACAATTCTTCTCTTAACATTGCTATTAACATTCCCTTAGCCAATAAGGATAGTTTGTCTGAGAAATATCACACCTTTCCAGTCCCCTTTCAGGCTCCCATCAGTACTGATGCCAGTGGTTATGCTGTAGGAGCAGTATTATCGCAGTTGCAAAACGGGCAAGAGAGACCAATCGCTTATGCGAGTAGACAATTAAATACAGCCGAGAGAAATTACAGTACAAATGAACGTGAGCTCTGTGCATTTATGTTTGCAGTTAATTACTTTAGAGCTTATTTGTATGGTAGAAGATTCACTGTGGTTACAGACCACTCTGCGTTAAGATGGTTGTTAATTAATTTAAAAGACCCGAGCTCAAGATTGACAAGGTGGGCTCTTAAATTGTCAGAATTTGATTATGAAGTAGTACATAAACCAGGGAAAAAGCTCTCGAATGCAGATTGCCTATCACGAATCGTGAATGCAGTCAATAAGTTTATTTCTACGCAGGTTATAATAGAAGCTCAAAATAATGATAAAGTATGTCAGGAGATAATGAACGATAGAGATCAGAAAGAATTTTTCCGAGATACAAAGGGTGTTTTATGTAAGCGAAAGGACGATAAGATTATTATTGTTGTTCCTAAATCATTAGTTAGCGATGTGATTAACCATCACCATGCTACACTATTTTCGGCACATCAGGGTATTAAGCAAACACAGCGTCTATTACAGAATTTATATTGGTGGCCAACCTTATGTAAGGATGTAGAGGAATTTATAAGTAAATGTAGAGATTGTATTATGCGTAAAAGTAATAAGTCAATAAGAGCACCGCTAGGTACATTGCCAGAAGTAACAGAACCTTTCCAGCTTGTGTCACTGGATATCTTAGGTCCCTTACCGAAAAATGGAGAATGAGGAAATAAATATGTTTTGATGTTCATAGATTATTTTACACGCTATTGTGAAGCGATACCGATTCCTGATCAGACTGCTGAGACAGTTGCGAAGCATTTTGTACAGCAGATTGTTTTGAAACATGGATGTCCCGAGAGATTGTTGACGGACCAGGGACGTAATTTTGTATCGAGGTTAATGTTAGAAACTTGTAAGTTGCTGAGAATTAAAAAGTTACAAACCACACCTTTTCGACCACAGTGTAATGGTCGTGTCGAGAGATTACATAGGACGTTAGCCGACATGATTTCCTATTTTGTAAATGAGTATGGTAGTGATTGGGAATAATATTTACCGTACGTTGTACATGCGTATAGGACAGTACCCCACAGTTCCACAGGATTTAGTCCACATTATTTGTTGTATGGTAAAGAGATTATACTACCTCCTCTTGATGACTTGAGTAGTCAGCCAGACGTTGCAGAGGAGGGTGTCACTGTAAGAGACCATGTCAGGATACTGAATAAGAAATTAAGTGAAGCATATAGAGTTGCGAGAGAGAGAGAAATAAATTATCTGCAGAAAAACAGAGGAAAAACTATGATAAAAAGTCTCAGTTCCCTTCGATAAAAGAAAATGATTTTGTGTACTTGCATACTCCTAGTGTTAAGAAGGGTGTAATATCAAAATTTCATAAATATTGGTCCGGTCCATACAAGGTGTTGAGAAAATTAAGTAACGTTACTTACGAATTAATGTTAGATAAGAGAAAAGTTGTTGTACACTGTGATAGGTTAAAGTTAGCGAAAGATGTTGAAAATAGTTTTGAGGTTAAAAAGACACGTGTCAAGGGTAATGATGATATTCAGAAGCTTAAGAGTAAGGTGTGTAACAGAGATAAAAGTAATAATGAAGATGGCGAAACATATGACTCAAGTGAGTCGAGTGGGGAAAATATTAGAGAAAGTGAAAGTGATATAGGTCCTTTATCACGCCCAATGACAGTAGATGTTGATGAAACTATAGATGATACAGATATAGGTGAGGTTGAAGAGATACCTATAGTGAGAGATAGTGATGAGAGTCTAGACTCAGACAATGATGATAATATAGGTGATACGAGTATTTGGGAGCCCTCTAGGTATCACAGGAATAAGGTAAGCGAAACCTTAGGAGAAAATAGAAGTAATTACAGATTGCGCTCAAGAGTAGGAAACTCGTCTCAAGGAGAAGAAGCGGTAGATAATGACGAAAATAATTAGTTGAATTTTGTTGTAATGATATTGTTGCGAAGATGTTGCACATGAGAGATAGTTGAACAGATGAAAATAAATAGTTGAGATTTGTTGTAGGGTTAATATTGCGAAAATATTGTAAATGAAAGATAGCTGATCAAGTAGGAATGCTGTTTGCATTGCAGATCACACTGTAGGAGCCGGCGTGATATTACTACAGGAGAATAATGTACTGTTAACTGGCGACAAGTGGACGATTGTGCTAGAACTTCCTGTCGATGAATTACACAGAGTTATTGAAGACTTCATGGGGCGACTTAGTTCGATTATTGGGAGAGATGTTCCCATAGGATACATAAGAAATTTGACAGAACGTGATATTCCGATAAGACATTCTTTTGATGAGATTTATGTGATTGAAGAGTTAGCAGTAGAATTAAATGAGGAGATAAATGAGTTGTTGCTGATATTACTGAGATCTTCCGCACGAGAGAAGAGAGGATTAATAAATGTAGGAGGAGATATTTTAAAGTTTTTGTTCGGGACTATGACTAACGATGATTATAAGCATATCCATAAGATTACTAGGGGACTAGCAGAGAGACAGGAAAACCTTATACATGTTGTAGAGCATCAGCTCACTCTTATGAAGGGCTTAGATACAAAGATGAAA
>PNEQ01076961.1:0-16131 GCA_003012365.1 Medauroidea extradentata | reverse complement strand
TTCATAAGTTGCAACTTGGTTATCTTTTCCGTTGCATTGTAATTGTCTCGATTTGTCCCTTACTCGTTTGCCTTAAACGTACGAAAACTCCCGAACAACTGTCGGAGATTCCCGAATACGTAAGTCTCATGCTGTTGTGGCTGTACGGACCAAGGCCAGTGGAGGCCATCACTGATGTTTATGTTTTAAACAAAAAAAAACTGTTTTAAACAAAAAAAACTGTTTAAAACTAAAAAAAACTGTTTAAATGTATTTTTTAAAAAAAAACACGATTTTTGCCATCCCTGATAGTGAGAAAGTAAAAAAGGTTAAAAGGTATATGACAAGGTCCCATCAAAGAGGCATACAAAGCAATAAAAAAAAAAAATAACCTTTCTATCTATAACGATGGGTCTTTTAAAATTTTATGCCTTACGGCCAAGTTGGGTGAAAATACAGCTTGAACAAATTGTATGTTCTTGTATTTACTGCACTAACTTGAAACTAATTTGTGTAGATCTTTGAAATACAACAAATAACAAAATTGAGGAAGGAGATATTCTGCTGAAGTGTTTGTGTGACGAAACATGGAATGAAGATTGCTGGCTCGAGGAGTGTGGTGACTGTCCTGGCAAAGAAACACTAACTGTTGAAAATTTTCCTTGGATGAAGGAGGAGTTACATTTGCAATTTGGGAACATGGTGACCTCATAAAAAAAATCTGTAAATAGTTTCCTGGAACATGTACGGCACTGGGTTAAGAAAGCCATTCCTCACAGTTATTGTATTAGGAAAATATGAATAGAAGGAATAGTTGAAGCAAAATAATGCTTTTGTTTAACATTATGATTTTGCTGAGAACTGGTCAGTAGTATTATCAGACGAAATCCAAACTTACCACTGGCAAACTGATCAGCTTTTACTTTTTACCTGTGTTGCATAATTTGGTGCAGAAATCAAAAGTTTTGTTGTACTATCTGATGATATAGTTCATGATTCTGCTCAGGTTCTCTGTGCTTTAGAGATTATAAATCTGGAAATTCCAAAATTTTGCCAGTTAGAACTTTTGAGTTCAATTGTGTACATTACAGATGGGGCAGCTGGACATTTCAAAAATTGGTTTCAACTCTATGAACTACGCAAAAATATTAAAACTGTTAAAAAAAATTGATTTTTTTTTTCTGCTACTGGGCATGGCAAAAGTGCATGTGATGCATTAGGTGGTTTGTGTAAGCACTTTGCAACCAAGTTCAATATTCGGGCAAAGTGTATTAATGTGATTAAAGATTCTGCTTCACTTGTTGCTGAAGTCACTAATCTTGTACCAAAGATAACACTATTGGTTCTCGAAAGTAAAACAATTCAAACTTATAGGTCATGCACGGAAAAAGAATGGGCTACTGTAATACCAATTGTTGGAATACAATCAAAACATTACTGGCTGGCTATTAATGAGGCATATATGGGACGTACAATTAAAGATAAAATAGAGATAGTTGAACAATCTAACCAGATTAAAATACATTATTCAATACATGATTTCCAAGTAGGCCAGTTTGTTGCTCGTGTATACGATCAGGATTGGTGGATGGGACAGATCACTGGTATATCTAAAGAGTTAAACGACATTACTGTGTCGTTTATGCATCTCCATAGTCCGACTAAAGGGTTCCAGTGGCCACAATAATCTGGAAAGAAGAAGGATGAATGTCCGGTTCCACTAGAAAATGTTTTGTGAGCAGCAAGAAATCCTACTCCTCTTGGACAACCAGCAAGACTCCACACTTTTGACAAAGTTTAGTTAAAGAAGATGTAGCAGCTTCTTCTGTCTTTACTCAGTCTAAAAATCTTTTAGGAAATTAGCCAATATGAGTCACGTATGGCTGAATAAGGGGTAAGCAGTCTACATATAATTAACTACACATAAGTATGCTGATTTCAATTTTACTTTGAAATTTCGGTTTTTATCTTGTCGTCGTACCAGGCCACAGGCCAGGTGGAGTTGCGCCTGGTCGCTGCAGGTGTTCGCAGAGTGTGTCAGTGGCAGGTGTGGACTGGTTGGTAATGGCAGATGTGTGGTACTTGAGTGCGTGTGGCAGGTCAGTGACGGCGGCAGAGCATGTGTGAACTTGACACCGACATGCGACACCTGCCATCCCGGCCACCGCACGGCCATCTGCCAGGGCAGGACACATGGCTTTGCTGCCCCCTCCCTCTACCAGGACATGAAGAAGGCAGTCTGGAAGCAGCGGCTACGACGGACGGAACGAGAGAGACGTAGCGTGCTTCGGGACTCGGATTTGTCCAGCAAGAATTACATAACACACGTGTGCAACTATCGGCTAAGTGTTTTACTTTGTTTCGTCATTTGGAACTGGCTCGCTTAAGGCCCTAGGGTATGGGGGTGTGGACCGCCCTATAAGTGTCCATGTAAGGTGTAGATTTCTTCAGGTCCTCCCTGCTTTTCCCGATATGCAGCTGTTTCGACTCGCCAGGTGAGAGAGGTGCACCCCGGCACGAACAGACCATGACCCATCGAGCCTCGTGTTCCCGGCTACACGCTTAACCCAGTGGCGCCCAGAACATTCCAACGCAGCTCCGTTCCTACCTCACTCTCACCGGACACGGCATCATGGGGCCCAATGCTTTGGTGTGAATATCGCAGTGTAAATTGACGTACAACCTATGCAGAGAAGGACTGGAAGACGACACTTCACCAAAGGATCACCACAGTTGCATTGTTTAGCCAGCTACATTACAGCCCGCACGTCAGCGACAACAGGAAACAATACACTGCGCTGGATCTAGAAACAAATCGAACCATCACACACAATTAACAGCAATGAGTGTGTTAGGTGTGGATTACCAACACTCACTGATTTACTTTTCAGAGAAATTCTGCAACAGTGCTGCACATGTGCCATGGAGAACCGGAAGGGGAACCTGAGCATGAAAGTGGAGAAGCTTATCGACCACAACCCGCCAAAGCAGGCCGAAGTATGTGACTCGCCAACATGTGACAGACAAGGGAAGGAGATGGCCACTTGTGTGACTGGTCGAACAAGACGCCACGGCAGATGTTCGCACGCCACGGAACTTGTCACATTCAGTGATGGCGTATTTGCTTGCCCACCTTTGTGTGTCATTTTAGGCCCCCTTCCCTGCTTAAAAGTTGAACGGATGCTCATGTTTCTTAGGTCGGTTTTTTTGGGTTTGCCTTATTTTGGGTACATTTTGGGGTTTGAGTTTCTTTAGTTTCTTTTGTTGGGCTTTCATGGGTTTTGAGTTTCTGGGACCTAGAGCAGTGTGTTTGTTTGCCCCTTTCGAATGGGACCCCGAGGCTGGCTTCGGCCGCCTCTTAGTGTGAGAGGTGTCGCCCCGGTTGACGGTGCCTTAGCCCCTCCTTCCCCGCCGTACCTCCCGCTCCACTGGCCATGGAGGGGGGACCTGGGAGGAGGTGGGGGTAGAGTTCCGCCGGCCGGCGGCAGGGGCGCTAGCGAGGCGAGCGAGCAGCGGTGTCGCGGTGCGTGGAGAGAGGAGTCACTCTCAGGTTGGAAGCCGAGCAATTAACATTCCGAGCTCTTGGGACTGGGCTTGTGCCTTGGTAGGCTGTAATTCACGTGTAGAAGAATGGATGTGCCGGGGGCGAGAAGTACGCTAGCGTAGCTCGCGTTGTCGTGCCGAAGGAGGACATAAGGTTGTCTTTCCTGCTCCATGAGTGGTGAGCGTCCTTAACTTCAAAAGGTTCATCGAGGATTTCGGTTGAGTGGCCAATTCCCTTTGGGGACTGTTTCCCTCGTCGCCTACCCCGAGTGAGTGTAACTGGGGCGTGTCGGTAGTTGGGCTGTCAATGTCTTTAGTGACGGCACTGTAGTGTGTGGATAGCACGCAGTTGGTACAACATCGCATACGGGACACAACAGGGCAATTTCTTGGCCTAACTGTTTTAACTTTGCGAATGTAACGCCACACGTTTGGGAGGAAATGTTGTGAGCATCAGTGAAACGAGTGAATGGTAATGTAAAACAGCCCACGAGTCAAATGGGGAAGATTGTCAGAGGAGCGGATTAAAGTGCACTTGTATGTACATTAGGCTCATCGATAATTTGAGAGATTGTTTACGCATTGTAAATTAGATTGTACTTTTATCAGTGTCAGTGTATATTTAATGGCATGTAGCGGACACGTATGTGAACTCTCGTATATATGTGAATTGCTTCTTGAAGTAGTTAATACACGAGATTTAAACTATGTTGTGTTTTTCATTGCTCACGAATGATGTGTCAAAAATCCTGGTCACTAAATAGCAACAAGCATTGGTTAGTTGACGTGGATTTTTCTTGCCCCTTGTTTATTTGGAGCTGGTAAATTATAAGGCCTTCAGCCTCTGGGAGTCAATTCACGTGAATTCGGCTCAAAGTCATACATCACAATCTACAAACCTACCACCCCTCTCCCAGCGCCTCAACGACTGCGCGTCAAGCTGTCGCGACAACCCGCCAAGAGAGTGGGGACATAATGAAACTTCCTGAGTTCTCTAGACACATGCACGAGGACGTGGACCAATTTCTGCAGCAGTGCGAAACACTATGTTTACGTTACGGCGTAGTGTATGAGTGGGTTGATTGTGCGATTAGCAACTTGCATGGTGCCGCAAAGGACTGGTGGAGAATATGGGGACATGCAACAATGACATGGGATGAGTTCGCAAATGGCCTACGGTATCGGTTCGGGTCCGCAGAGGCTATAGCAGACTGTCAAGCGCGATTTTATAGTGAATGACAAAAGGACACGAAGTCGACAGAGAGGTTCATAGCCACGAAAATCCAGCTGATCTGGCACATCTATCCAACCACGCGGCCGGAGGATGCACTAAGAGGCATAACCCCACGTCTGCAACGGGAACTCCCAACCATTTTTGGCAGAAGTGAATGGTGAAAGTGTGTGGGATACGTTCGTCGAGCAATCGTTGCCAACAGGGCCGTCAATCAGCTGAGGGGACGTCCATTACAGACACTAGGACGGGCGGACGAGGAGGCCCTCATCACCAGAAATATGCGCGATAGCGGCACACCAATGGGCCGAAGACAACAACTCGCGATTGAGGCGCCTCAGTCGGCCGACCCTACGTTCGCCCCATAACTCTTGTGACAAGACATTCGACCGCCACAGTGACACACCCGCCCAGTGCACACATTTCACTGGCACCGGGACTGCCCTGTTAGGAATGCCACATGCCCGCCATCGGGAAATGCCTAAGTGGGGGAGGCAGGCCAGATGCTGACCTCCCCGCTGTCAATCGCCACACACACCTGATAGCGACAACACCGACTCAGAGCCATTTTTGGGACAATTAACCGTCGAGGAGGATAAGTTACTTGCATCCCGATCGAAGTCAACGACCAACCAACAGCTGCATTAGTTGATACTGCCGCCAGCCATACTTCGTCGCATCCAAACTTGTTAACCCATCACAGATCCGACCTGGAACCTGCATGCTACAGCTGGCCATCAGAGGAAAGAACAGTACCACACAGGGCGTAATCGACCTGACAATCAAGATACGGGAACAGACGTCTCAAGTTGCAGCCTTGGTCGTGGACGGCCTACGAGAGCCAGTCGTGCTGGGGTAACCATGGCTGCAGCAACAAGCAGCAGTGATAGAGGTAGCGGCGAAGAGGGTACACGTGGGTGCCGGGGAACGACGAACAGTGTATGCTGTCAACCGGTGGCCGAATACCAACCAACACACAATTCACCTGGATGACCTGGACAGCGAGGTCCCAGCCGAATACAGGACAGCGATACAAGCTCTCTTGGATGAACGGAAAGATGTGTTCGCTTTCTCCGACCTACTTCAGACAACCATAGCAGCTGAGCACTCCATACTGACACCTAACCCAGACCCAGTCTACACAGGTCCCAGAGGCTACGGGATGCATGAACGAGTCATCCGGGAGCAAGTCGCAGAATGCTAAAGGAGGGTGTAATTGAACCGTCCAACAGTCAAAATAATGCCTGCATTGTACTCGTGCCGAAGAAGGATGGAACACTGCGCTTTTGTGCTGATTTCCGTTCGCTGAACCTGGTGACAGAGAGTGCCCCTCCACCGCGGATCAGTGTTGATAAGGCCTTGGCAGGACTGGGTGATGGCCGAGTGTTCGTCTTGTATTATATGTACATATTATGTTAATGTAATAATGTAAACAGGGACTCTCCTTTTACATTTCCCAAGGTTTCCCCTAGAAAAAATGGCACTTATGTCATAATTACTTTTTTATTTTTTTAAATTCTATAAATGGTTACAGGCAAAACACACTATCCAACAATTTCAGATTTTTAAAAAATGGGGTTTTGACAACATGTAGACCAATTACAATAGTTTTACAGCAAATATTTAATTTAATTCTAAGATGCATGCAATTATTAACATTTTTTCACGTAAATTTTTTTTAAAATCAAAGAATTTGAAACGTTTTGTCAAATTTCGGAGTTGTTCCTCTTTAAAGATATTGTCGTGGGGCTCATTGTAACTATACCACACTGTTGCTCAATATAATCTCTACATACAGTAATAAAAACAAATCAATGGAATAAGTTAAATAGTTTTGAACTACTGCTCATTTTGAAAACATGTGTTTTTTCCACGTTTTGAATTTTTGATATACTTCAAAAGGCTATAACATATGCAAAAAATATTTGGGGGTGAAATCCTTTTAGCATACTTCTTATCTCCGCTGGTTGTAACTGCTGTAATTTCTTAAAGCAGATCTGTGATGGTGACCTGACACATTTTCTTGCTAACTGCCTGAATTGAGGTGGATGGCTCACGCTTTTACGACAAATTTCTGTTGCATTCAATGAGAGTTTCACAAAGACGAAGTATGTAGTTAAGATGAATAAATCATCTTTCAGAGAATGGGTCACTGTACGTATACAAACATCTAGTCAAAATTTATTAAGATGTTGCATAAAATTAGTCTTTGTAACAATACTGCTGCTTTTCAAAAATACTGTAACATATAGCATGTTTACAAAAAAAGTTTCAAAATTGGCAAAACAAAAACAATATGATAAGAAAATAACATTAGCATGAAATAAAATCTAAGGCAATTTGGGATACTTTTCATAATGAAACTAATTACAAAAAGCTGGTCTGTAATAAGATACTGGTACAGATTAAAATTATTATACACATTATAATGTTCATTGACAAATAAAAGAATTACAATTACAATGGCAATGGCAACATTATAGAAAATTCAAAAATGTGCAGATAATTAAATAAATGAGTATTTTGCTAATATTACTACTAAATACTATATAATGTACCCCGTCCAGTGTTCGATGAAACGTGTATTCATGGAAAATTTCCCGTTTCAATGCATGAATGGTTCTTTATTCTGTAATGGAAACAGAGGCGTTCACTTGTACAATGAATCTGAAGAATACCTATTCAACAGGTTTTGATGATACGTAAGTTACATATAAGACCTTAAAAAATTACTGCTCATAATATCCTATAGCCACTAACTTTGGCCTATCTAATACCTAAATTAATTTTTTGATAACTGTGTTTTTCCAAATACATTAAGGATTTCTCAAGTAATACAGTTATATAAACAAGGTGATAAGTATGATATAACGAATTATAGGCCAAAATCTATTACCTGTGCTTTTGCCAAGATGTATGAGCTAATAATGAAAGACAGGTTGTTAAATTTACAACCTCCTAAAAACATTTCAGCATGATTTTATAAAAAAAAATTGGAAAACAAATACAGCTACACCAGAATTTATCTCTACAATCTTACAAGCTATGGATTCAAACATTTGATACTGTGAACCATAATTTATTGTTGGGTAAATTAGAACTTATGGGTGTTAGAGTTGTGGTTTTATAATGGTTTAAATCATATCTGACTGGTCGAACACCAAGAGTGGAATTAATGTCAATTAAGTTGGATTTGCTCTATACACTTAGCCTGTTTGGGCTGGTTGTGTGTTTTACAGAGAAAAATAAATAATAATTTATATTATATTGAAAAACATGTGTCAAATCCAAAACTAATAGTATATGGTGTACATCAAGGTACCGTAGTATTCTTGGTCCGTTGTTATTTTTAATTTACATAAATGATCTATGTTAACTCCATAAAGATTAAGCCAAAATCATCTCTTTTGCTGAAGACACTAATATAATAGTGCAGAGCAAAAATTTGAACACATTATAAATGAATGCTAATGAGATCTTAAATAAATTACAACAATGGCTGTCTGAGAATAAATTAACTTTGAATACTCAAAAAACTAAGTTTATGCAATTTTCTTTTTTAAAAAAAGAGGTAGATGATCTAACTATATATAGGTGGCATCCCTCTAGAAAGTGTCTCCAATATTAAATTTCTAGGTGTAATGTTGGATAAACATTTAAAATAGAATAACTATACTGAATGGCTGTACAAAAACTAGTACAGCTTGTTCCACTTCAAAATAACTAGCTTTAAAGTGTAATGCCTTATGGTTTAAAACTGTCTACTTTGCTTTTTATATTTCTTCATAACGTACGTTATATTTTGGGGCCACAGTAAAAGTAAGTGAAATTCTATTTTAATTTTGCAAAAGAGAGCCAAACATATAATTACTAATAATAAATTCAAAGTACATTGTACACCCATTTTCAAAGAGACAAATATTCTGCCAATTGCATTACCTATTGAAAAAAAATAAATTGTTTAAATACATTTTTAAAAAAGTTTTTTGATTTTTATTGAATAGCTAAATGTAATTCTCTTGATGAATTTATAAATTATAGTAACAATAAATTCAGCTCTTAGCTTTACAATTCTTTTTATTTAACCCTCACTTGTATTTGTATGATTTTGTGTTATAAGTACTCTATTTTAGCATGAACACTTTTATGTGATTCAAATTTCAATGTTATTTATTCTCGTTTACAATTAGATAGTTTCATTTTACATAAATGTATCAGTTGTTAAATAATTTTACGTGTCCTATTACCATACTCATGTAACCTACAGATTTTTTAATATAAATATACAATTTGTGTAGTAAAAACTTTACATGTCCTATATCATAATTCAGGGTGTCTACCAGATTGTAAAAGTAAAATTTAGTGACTTTTTGGGGACTTTTTCTTGAAAAACTGCTCAAACAGAATTAATTAATAGTGCAACACGGCCGACAATTTTCATTGTTTCCTCCAATATAGAGCGCAAAGCCTGTCCAATGTTAAAATCTGTAATAAATATATACCTAAATTTAAGTTGTCTTTATGACAATGACTATAATAACTAATATACAAACCAATTATTTATTTTACTTGCACAGTGCACGAGAAATACTAGTAGTGTAAACATGCACATTTGACAAGTGATTCAACAAGAATCAAACACACCAAAATAATTTTCGTGACTTATACCAAAATTTATTTCAAATTAGTGACTATTGTGGGACTTTCGTGATCTTTTTCACAATTCGTGACTTTAGTGACCTAGTAGACACCCTGTAATTATGTATGATCTATTGGATAAAAAAAAAGATTGAAATTGAATTTAACGATAGTGTGGAATACTTATTTTGCTGTTGGACACCCACTGCTCCAAACATTATCGCACAGCACTAGTATTCATTATCACCCAAGAAATTGGTTCATAATTTCAAAAGGCTAATTGGAAAACTACAAAGGAACCTGAAAAACATCCATAGCTACTACAAGGAGATTTGGCAGTGGTAGGCTTATCCTATTGCAGAAAGAGAAGCACTACCATAGTTTATTTGTAGGCCAGGTTACAGAAATTGATACTGAAACATATGAAATTGTATTTCCATAAAAAAAGTTATGAATTAGGGAATATCTTTGCATTTCCAGTCAAAGAAGACAAATGTTAGGTAGAAGCAGACCATATTATCATGAAACTTCTATCAATCTTGGGAATAAATACCATTTTGCTAGCCCTGTCACCATAAGAGCCAAATTTAATATTTCATTCCATTACCGTCATGTTTATTTTTTGTTTAGTGTCAATAAAGTGAAACATTACATTAATATATCACTTAGATTCCCATTCTTCTTGTTTTATTATATATTTCATAACAAGTTTGTATTTAGTAAGTGAGCTGAATTACTGTGTTGTATTACAGAACAAACGGCATGTCCGAAATGTTGTTCTGTTATCTGTAACTGTTCTGTATAGGCCTATACCCACAGATGAGTTGGCAACACATTTATAATAATAATGATAATATGTTTTTACACTCTCAATTGAGCCAACACCCGATGGCCTAAAAATTTTCCTTGCTATAACATTCTAGGGGTTCAGCTCAATGTTTAAAATGTAAAATAAGCACAACTACATTTTCCTTTCAATATGAAGTTATAAATAGATACTGAGAAATTTAAACTAGAAAAACAATTTGCAGTTCTAGCTATTAACTTGGTTATGTTGAACATAATAATTGTGTCTCTATATCAATCACCAGATTCAAATCTAGATATTTACATTGAAATAATGAGTGATTTTAAAAATTTCTTAAATAAGCTCAAAAGTAAATAGTAATTTACACTTGGTGATTCAAACATTGATGTAATGGTTAAAAATAACAAAACAATGTAATTTTTAAATATGTTGAGATCTCACAACTATCCTACTGTCTTAATGAAAAACTAGAAATGAAGCTTATATTGACAACATAATATCTAATATACATTTCTCAAAGACCTGTTGTATTGTCACTCAACCACATTTGAGTAACCATATAGGATTACTAGTAGGCTAATATTACCTATTATTAAAAATCCCCATAGAATACAAGATAAATTTGAAGCAGAAATAAACTATAGACGTATAACTGAGGCCTCTATACAAGTTATTCAATCTAGATTGAATGAATTAAATGGATTGAATTGCTATCAGGTATTAGCACAGTTGAAAAAGCTTTTGAAAATTTTATTGATATAATAATAGGTGTCTGTAATGATTGTTGTAGTAAATATTAAAAAAAAAGTTTCCCTAAAAGATATATAGTTCCCGAAGAGAATTGGCACACACCATATTTGAAAACGACATTTGATTTTTTTTATGATAAAAAATAGATCATAAATATAGAGAAAATTATAATAAGATGAAGAAATTGTATAAAACACAAGTTAAATTAGCTAAAAATAAGGCTTATGATAGTTGTATAGAGAAATCTACAAATAAATGTATAGCTGCATAAGAAAAGTTCGGAAACAGGAAAACTGTTTACTAAGAGCGATAGGAATTCCAAATTCTCTGCAAATGATTTTAATCAATATTTTACGAATGTGAAATATACACTCAGACCTCAGTAGCCTATTTAGAGTATCTAGATAGTTTAGAGAAAATAAGAACTATGCTAAAATATAAAGAATCCTAAATATAGGCCTAAACGCTAATTTTAATTGGACTGAAATAAACATAACTTATGTTAGTAAGGTTATAAGTAAGTTAAGTAGACCCTACTGTAATTCTAAATCTGAAGATATATATTGTTTATTTAATTATATATTTAAAAGAATTTATCGACCCCTATTAGTTTGTAACAATAAAGAACGTGGGAATGGGAAGAGACCCACCTTATTATGGAAGAGAAGTTAGGAGGCTTAAACGGAAGTGTAGGCAATTGCATGCTAAAAACAAAAGGGTAGAAAGTAAAAGTATGAGAGATGAGATGAGGAAATTAGGGAAAGAACTGACACAGAAAATAAAAGAGGCGAAAAGCTCGTATATGGATACCGGTAAGATGATGGAGGAAGGGCAAAAAGGTAGTTGGGATAAGCTATTTAAGTATGTAAGAAAGGTAAGAGGAAGTGAACAGAAAATACCAACACTAAGAAGGGAAGGGGGACCAGAATCCGTAAGTGACGAGGAGAAAGCAGAGGTGTTGCAGGAGCAGTATCTAACTGTGTTTGAGACAAGCAAAGAAGGTAGGTGGGAAAGTAGGGAAATTAGTTTTTACAATGATAGATGTAAGATAGAGGTGGGGGGCACTGAGAAAGGTACTGGGGGCGACTAAATGATAGAAAAGCAGAGGGACCAGATGGTATTGGAAATGTAATGTTAAAGATGGAGGAATGTGAGGTGTGCAGATACCTACAGGTACTTTTTAGCAAATGACTAGAACTTGGAAAGTTGCCAGCAGAATGGAAGACTGCAATAGTGGTTCCCATTTACAAGGGGGAAGGAGAGAAGATGAAACCAGCCAGTTACAGACCAGTGAGCCTGACATCTAATGTTGGAAAAATTATGGAGAGACTGGTGAGTGAATATATTGTGAGTGTAATGGAGGAGAATGGGAGTATGGACGATAGATAAAGGTACGTGAAAATAGCAATTTGAAACTTATTTTGTAGCATTTTGAAAAGAGCTTTGTAGCATATTTAATGAAATGTTACAAAATATAGGAAAAGTTAGTTTTCTAAAAAAAAAAAAAACATACAAAATTTATTAAACGTGAAAGCTACAAGACAATGTTTTTTTATAAGAAATAAATAAAATGGTTCAATGATTAAATTTAACATTGAACCGGTTTCCAAGCTTTCTTCTTTCAGCATTGTTCTTCTGTCTGAAAGTACAAGGTTACAACTTAGTTGCTGAAAAACCTCTCAGCACCTACACTCTTTACAGGCAACGCGAGTGCACGGCAAACGTAAACAAGTAAAGCGAAACATATGCGGCTTTGTGAATGCTTGTAATTGTAACTTTGAGGGGAAGACAGAGAATGAAAAGAAGTGTTTAAGGAAGCATTAGAGGCAAACTGAGAGACAGTTCTGCTACACTTCCCGTTACACCGTTCACGAAGTTATTTTACGACCCGTTGTAACTGAATGCTGCCATGTTGTAAACAGTGAACATCTAAAAATGTACACAGACATAATTTTATGTTAACATGGCGTGTTTATTTTTGTTTACGTAACCACAGTATAAACATGTAATTGCTATATAAATGCATGTTTATAATAATTTCTGCACTAATTTTTTTGAAATTAAATAGTGAATGTGTATGGTAGGCCTATGTCCCAATTATGCACGCATCTTTGAAGCCTATCAAAAGTTAGGGGTTTTTCGTAAATAAGTTGTAATTTTGCAGATTTTCGGAAATAACTCAAAATGTCGCATATACTGTATCGCAATTTGCGATTTTCACGTACCTTTAACGATAGACAACATGGGTTCAGAAAGGGGTTCTCATGTGAGACGCAGTTGGCAGGATTGTTGGAGGATATAGGGGAGGCCAGGGATGGGAGGTAAACAGGTAGATGCTTTTTTTGTGGACTTTGAAAAGGCGTTCGACAAGGTGCCACATGTAAAATTAATGATAAAACTGAATGAGTTGTTGAAGGATAAGATGGTAAACTGGGTGGGAGAGTATCTGAGAGGAAGAACCCAGAGAGTAAGAGTAGGATACACACTCTCAGAGGAAGGAAGGGTAACATCAGGGGTTCACAGGGTAGTGTTCTAGGACCCCTCCTCTTTTTAATTATGATGAGGGACTTGGGGATAAACATGAATTATAGGGTTCGTATTTTTGCAGACAACTGTGTATTGTACTAACTTAGGTGTTTGGAGAGGGTGGGGGTCTACAGGAGGACATAAACAAATTTGAACAGTGGACGAAGGAAAATGAGATGAAAATTAACGTAAATAAAACTAAATTTTTGAGATTTACACAGAAAAGAGAGATAGTCAGAGAGAGACATATAGATGGGGAGGACAGGAGATTGGAGAGGCAAACAGATACCAATATTTGGGAGTTATTCTTCAGGATGACTTAAGATGGGGCGAGCAAGAGAAGTGTGTTACAAGTAAAGGTAGAAGAGCGCTGGCCCTGCTGGGAAGGGTGTTAAGGGGCACAGACAAGAAAGTGAAAGAAAAGGGATGCAAAACAATGGTGAGGCCCATCTTGGAGTATGCGGCTGCAGTATGGGACCCGTACATGGGAAGGGAAGTGGTAGAGATGGAAAAGGTGCAGAGAAGGGCTGCTAGGTGGGTCACAAATAAGTGGAGGACACAGGGGGAGAGAGAGGATTTCAGACCATCAGTAATGGTGAGAGGACTGGGGTGGAGCACACTGCAGGAGAGGACAGTGAAGCGGCTGGTAAGGATGTTTAAGGTGGTGAGGGGGGGTAGGTGGGAGGGCACAACTGGGTGACAAGATACAGAGAGGCATATTCAGAGGATGGGGTGATCATGAGTGGAAGATACACAGGGTGGGGAAGAAGACAGAGAGAGGAAAAAACACTATGATGGTGAGAACGGTGAAGGACTGGAATGAATTGGCGAGGGATGTGGTTGAGGTGGCGGGAGAGAGGGAGTTTAGGAAAAGGTTGATGAGGTCGGAAAATTGAGAAGAGGTAGGTTAAGCAAATCCTTGCCACAGGGCTGAGGCCCAATTGCAAGAAGAAAAATTAAATTTTAAAAAAAAATTTTAAAAAGTACATTTAGTTTTCTGGGTTAGTTGGCTGTTTAAAGAGGGATCTTTTCCTAACTGTATGAATTACTCAGTAATAATACCTGTTTTTAAAAAAGGAGATAAATCTAGCATAGGCCTAAATAACTATAGACCAATATCTCTGGTTCCAATCACCTCTTAAGTGACTGAATGGGGTAACTGGCACGGTGCAAAAAATATTTTCAAGATGTAAAAAAAAAGGATGTGCGTATTATAAAACGAGTGTCAAATCAAGACTTGCAGAACAATTTTCTCTGAACTGAATATAATGACATTACCAAGTATATTTATGACTCTATCATAGGCATGCCTATGTTAAAGAGCATTTTTCTGAATATGAACTCAAAAGTAGTAAGCATGAATATGATGTTATAAATAAGAATTTAATTAATATAGGCCTACAATTTATTAGGCTGAACAAAACTAAAAGTAATTTTAATCAAGATGGTGTAAATTTCTTTAAAACTACTGCAAGAAGCAAGAAATTTATATTTGAAACATTTTAAATGTAGGCTACAACAGAAAAATGGATTGTTAAAAAAACATCATATAGTATAGAAGAATTTATCGAGGAATCTATTGATGATCTGGTGTTTTGATATTGTGGTATTTAATATTGGTGTTTTAATCACTACTGTTGACAATGTCTATCGCAATTTTTATATTGACAATAAAACTTACTATTACTACTGGAATTTCCCCACATTTACCTTACTGTAATTCAATTGTTATATTCTGTACTTTATAGCCTACTTCGTTCAATTAACTAGTAGGCCTATTTGTTTTAAATTGTTTATTTTTTAATTTATGCGAAGACTCTACTTCGGAAAGTAAATTGGAAACAAATTAATGAAATCAAGGATCGTGTTGTCTTAATAACAACCGCCTGTTTCGATACGTTTATCCCTAATGCTATTAAATTTTAGTTTATCTTTTAAGCACATCACAGTTAATGTCACAAAATAAATACAGTAATCAATTTTTTTTTCACATTTCGGAAAATGTTACAAAATGTAAATACGACCTACCTCAAAGATGTCACTTGTATTTTGTCACCTATCTATCCCTAAATACTCTACATTACAAACACTATATATTTCACTCGATACAATAAATACGACATTTATCAAATTTCAAAACCAAACCTGTACACCTTTCATAAGTAGGCCTGCTGCAGGAAGTAACAGTACTAACTACTAGGAAAGAAATGTGTCGTGAAACGGCGTTGTCAAACAAAACATAACCAGTTCTGACACACAAATTAATTAATTACTTTATTTTTTTTTTTTACTTTTTTTTCAAAACTCACCTGTCCCATCACGAGTTATTCAAAAAGTTAAAGGTCCATACTCACAAAACACAACAACAAAAGTCATTTCCAACGAACATATACGGGTGATGCGCGCCCGAACGTTTCCGAAGAAACAATACCCGAACATTTCCGAACAATCGTCGACGCCAAGGAGTATGTAAGGGTTTATAAGAGATGGCACTGCCAGGTTAACCCGCCTTCCTTATTTACGGCCCGATCTCGGTGTCGTAAACGATTGTGTATTACCAACCACGCAACAGAAAACATACACATTCTGTCGAGGGAAATTTTGTGTTAGTATCCACAGTGATGCATAGTTGTGATGAACTGTTTAAATATTTAAT
>PNEQ01076951.1:0-25334 GCA_003012365.1 Medauroidea extradentata | reverse complement strand
CCTGTGCTCTAGTGATCTCCCCTTCCTCTCAGTAGCGTCGAGCCGCCTGCCTGCGTGGCTTCACCCGTGTCGTCACTGCAACATGGTTGCTTCTAGCACGTCTTGTAGACTAGAACCTGTGCTCTAGTGATCTCCCCTTCCTCTCAGTAGCGTCGAGCTGCCTACCTGTGTGGCTTCATCCGTGTCGTCTCTGCAACATGGTTGCTTCTTCATGTCTGGTAGACTAGAACCTGTGCTCTAGTGATCTCCCCTTCCTCTCAGTAGCGCGAGCCGCCTGCCTGCGTGGCTTCACCCTTGTCGTCATTGCAACATGGCTGCTTCTAGCACGTCTTGTAGACTAGAACCTGTGCTCTAGTGATCTCCTCTTCCTCTCAGTAGAGTCGCCGCCATTCATTGGCCACCAGTTATATCATCACGTGTCCTGCGTAGAAAACTCTACTGATATTCCTCAGTACAGTATTGTATGTGCGCAGTGACACTAACTATTTGACATAAGGTCAATTTGAAAACGCTTAAATGGCAAGAATATATTAACAATTTTTAAATTATGTTTGTCTGTAACTAGGTAACTACGTCATAATTATTGGTGAGATGTAACAGATTAATATGTCTATTGCAAGATAATATACTTAATCGAAATGCTACACATTTGTTAATATGTATTATTTAAGTATGAAAAACAATAAGAGTATACATAAAACAATTCCGTCATGTCTTACGATGCTCCACATAACAGGATGCCGAGTTCTGTGCTGAGCTTGGGCCGATAGTCGTTTATTTGTAAACTACTCAACAGACGTGAGTGATGTCTGCTTAGGAATAGCGGTCAAGGCACGTCATATGCGTGTATATCCTTTCCATGTCCTCCATTAATCTTTAAAGGGTAATTTTCTCGCCGCCAATAATAGCAAACATTTGTGTGTTTGCGCTCATTCTGAGGTTGTAAATATTGTAAATAGTGACGGGGAGAGTTAGCCGGACTTACTGACCTGCATGCATGTGTGAACAGTTGAGCATTGGCTGCTCACTGAGACGATGTGTCACGTGACTGTGTCTGCAGTTGCTTCATCACTATTGGGCCAGAGACAGTCAGCGTACGTTAGAGGCCATCACTCTTAATGCCACAGGCCCCTATTTGTGATATTTTAGTAAGTTTAATTATGTGAAATCTTGAAACACCAGGGCTGTGCGCAAGGGTAGGTTTTGGGGGTTAAACCCATCCCACGGAGTAGCAAAAATAAAATATTTTAAAAAGAAATTACTACTTTAAAGGGTGTAAAATTAGATTCACAACTATTTAATGATTTCATGCTAAAATATGTACAAGTCTTAACAATCACTTACGCTAGTGAGAAAAGAGATAGTATAACATTTTCTCGTCACTGAAAAACCCCTCCCATTTTGAAATCCTGTGCACGGCCTGCGCAAAATCTTTGTATAGAAAGGTTGGATATGGTTTGTATCATGAAGCCTAATTTTTTAAACATATAAGTTTCTCTAATTTTGGCTAGTTATTGGCTTTAATAAAATTTAATTTATTCTATAAGTAACCGACATTGTAGAAACTTATGTTTGAAATAAATATTATACATACTGTAAACGATTTCCAACGTTTATATGTAAGATATCGTGATATCAGCTGCATTTCAGTATTTGAAGAACTAAACTTTTTAAAACAGCATAACTGGGAACCCGTGATCTCAGCTGAATTTTAAACTGTGACAAAAAGTAAACGTGATTTGCTCAAGTCAATACTTACACAATCATCAGCAAGAAGACTGCGTGCTATTCCAGTGACTTGTAGTTAAAAGCTAGGATGAGGCGGGACAACCTTGCTGTGTCACCTGCCCTAATCTCTCCACACTTGTAGGCTACGATCATACTACAAACTACCCCGCCCTCATCGCCACGTTTCCAAGACACTGTTACATCGCATCCATTGCTTCGAATACAAGTTGGTCGAAATATGTATGGTTGATCGTTATTCGCATATGTGTTTATTGGAATAAGTTTCATGACTTTTTTTCGTCCGATATTTGCGAAATGGGCTAGTTGCGAAATTTGAGGGCTGTTGTATGTCGCAGGCAATCCGAGTCTCGCTCTGTGGAATAAGAAATACCATGATCATTATTCTTGAAAAATAATGCATGAAAACAAATCGAATATGTGTAATGTCAATGAAAATGGAAATCAGTTTTATTCAATTTAGTCAAGTTATGATTGCCCTAAGGGCACAGCCTACATACATTTTCATTGGCCTATATTAATTTTTTGTATGTACCAGATATTTTTTTTTTGTTTAAGACATGAAATGTAACTAAATTTTGCTCTAACGAAATATTTTTAGCTGTCATAGTTTTCGCGTAATGGTTCGTAAACGTCAAAATGTGCATGTTACGGTTTTATGTACGGCATTAAAACCAACTAAAATACCAAACCGAAAAAAAATCACAGTGTATAACAATGTTGCAGTCCACAAGTTGACATACAAAAAAAAAATTTGCATTTTTAAAACGTTCGTAGAACTCGTCTCGAGACTTTGTTGTAAGATAATTACAGATAATATAATTAATGTATTGTATAATTTCAGCACATAGTCAATATCATTGATGTTAGTGAGCAAACGCCCAACATAAATTGAAATTTTAATGGTATTATAAACTGGATCGTTTGTTAGGCGCACGTCATTGCTAGCGAATGTTCCTGTGTTGTCAAAGTTCATGTATCTTGTCTTTTGTGCTGTTATCGTTGTCCTCGTCCATTTTTGTGCCCATTTTTCTAATTTATTGTTCTTTTGTTTTGTCTTTATTCATACAACAAATATATTTCATTAAGGAATTAATTTGAGATGTTATTATTGATATTTTCACTTGTTTTTGTGTTGTATTTTGTGATACGATTACATTCCTTTTCGAAATTGTCTGTATGTTGCATATTTGTTGACAACAGCTAATACTAGCTTTTCTTTTCCTTCTTATTTATTTTTATCAGGGGAGGTTTTCAGCAAGACGTCAACATTCGCTCGCAATGGCTTATGTCGTCCAAAAAACTGTACAGTTATCCACTGTAGTAAAACTCAAAGACCACATTGACGACATTCTTGAGTGGCCTAATGTTGCAGTCGCTATGTGGTCAACTTAGGTCGAATTATCTTACGATTTATGGAAGCAAATTCCACTTACATGTAAGGAAAATTACCCTACAAGTGCCTGGAAAAACTTCATTATATGTAATCTAACGTAACAGTACATGAAAGGAAATCATAATTATTATACGTGTCCAAACAGACTGGAACGTAAAGTGTTTGTCTTATGCTGTGAAGAAATAAGGCAGCACATCCTAGAAACATATTATATATTTAACTAACTCTCTTGCCTATAAGCGAAGTGTGAACAGTAACCGTTGTGAGTAATAAGCATTGTAAAAAAATTTTCATTATTGGACAGTTTTCGTTCCAAGTTTCAGTCTTCATTAATGTAATTTGTAAAACATATTTGAAAATGAAAACACACTTGTCGTGAAAATCAAGCTTATTTTTTGTTTAGGATAGTGAATTTGTCACTTTTTACTCGTGTCTGAAAGATACGTAACCGGCTGAAATAATTATATGGTTGCAAAGTACTTGCCTGTGCGTAGGAAACTCGGCCGGCTGGCCTGTACTGCTGATTGCTGGTATCGCAGGCGCTCAATAAGCTGCTTATATTTGCATGGATTACTTATCTGCACCCGCGCCAAAATCACTTCTCTGTATACCATCATACCAAGCAACATGGCCTATATATACACACACACATCCTCGATCGTTTCGCATTGTTAGAACATTGCACTCGCATAATTTCGATGATTTTACGGCATGAATATATATTATTATTACATGTACGCCAAAACTTACAGGACCCAATAGAAATTAAATAAAATATGCCCTTTCGTATCCAACTTTGATTTAACTATTATTTGTTGTTTGTCCGCTACATAAGAAGGTAGCACGATAGTAAATGTTTTCATATTTATTGTAAATATTGTTAGATTTATGCAACCAATTTTAAATCTAAGGGTTAATTTTCACTAATATCGATGAAACTAGGCTCATTGGTTATACTGAGAACTCCTTGTTTTAATTATGAAAGCCTAGTTTCAACTGTGTAGTCATTTCGTAGATAAACCTACTGAGCATAAGTTAAGACGCTCCACATAGAAAATAATCAATGTGGCACGCTATAGTCTGTAATGTATGTTTGCCTAATTTAAGACATTTTTCTTGCGAGAAGAGCTTCTTAAACAGGATTGCAGAGAACCTGTTGATCCAGGAAGTCAGGATGGTTTAAAGGTCAACACATCAACGCAATTCTAGTAAATAGTCTATAGTCCGTACATGTAGTAACTACCAAATATCAAAGACTACTGTACTTTGCTAAATTCCTGTGTTTTCAACGCAGCATATACAGCGACTACTAAAAAAAGGAAAATCTTCCAAATCAATTGAACTATATATTTATTGTGTATTTTAATAGAGGAACCGTTACAAGCGTTTGTTTTCTGATCAACCTGGCACCGCTTCAACATCTGAATACATTCCTAGGAAACCTCAATAATTAAAAGTTAGATTAACTATTTCAAATTACTTTTTAAGTAAATATAACTATAAATACGGACAATTATCTTAACATATATTTGTGTTTATGAACTATTTGTGTACTTTGAAATTCCCCATTGAGAACCAACTCTCGTAGCTAGTTGGTTAGATCAAAGGTCGGAACATCTATGTCGTCAGGCTAAATCCTAGCTCCTCAAAAGGCATTTAAGTTTTTAGTACATACACACACACACACACAGATATATATATATATATATATATATATATATATATATATATATATATATATATATATATATGCGTCACGAAGGCTACACTAGCGACTCCGAGATTAGAATCGCCGACATACAGATATATCAATCGTAGTTATAGTACACAATGTGGCTGCACTCGGAATATATCACTTTGCGTTTAATAGGTTGGGCTACTTGGGTTCCGACAGAAAAAAATGCCATGGAAATGAGCGTCATAGTCCAGACGGTAAAACGAAGACAGGAGGCTTCCAGGCGCTGAGAGGGTGAGAACCGCTAAACTAAGGACGATACAGAAGAAAGATATGTAAGGTAAAGCTTTTATTTGGTTCATTTTACTCAGCGCATATGTGCTGCCATCTGTGAACATAGCCCAGAAACTCAGCAACGATAATCGTTTGTCTCGTCTGATATAGCCTATGTCGTAAGAATAGATTTCCCTAATGTTTTCGATTTTCGACTTAATTTTAACATTTGTATGTAGGGATACTGCAAATTAATGTTATATAAAGAATTATTCGAATGCTGAAGTATGTTTAGCGTGTACTGCTACAACTTTTTTTGAAAAAATAAACTGCACAAAATGTTTATATTTCACAATGAATATGGCGTATCCAGATACAAACGAGCCAAAGTTTATAACTGCCATTTCCAAGTCGTTACATCAGCACATAATTTCCAGCTAAAGAAACTGTTACATTTATAACTTCATACATCTCATAAGAATAGTGTTTCTACGGCTGCCACAGCCACACCCTCACACTCAGTTCTAGGTCACTGAATATAACAATTACACTAAATTACAACAAAATGTTTACATAATGCACGAACACGCCATGTCGTGAACCAGCCAATCAAGCGACAGAGAAAATACAAAACTCGTTCTAAAAAGTATACAATTGAAAACATTTATAAAATGCACATTACAATATTTTAAATTATTTTTACAGTAATTATTATCTGATTAATTCATTCTTCATTTAGTTTGGTAGGCTACATATTAAATATAAATTTTGGAAAGTTAACATAAACTTCTTTCAAACGATTGGAACGACATGTATGAACATTCCACTTTCACTACGTGTACTACAAATGTTTGGACCACTGAAGTTTCATCTCCCAGGAGTAGACGGTGTGCGACCGTCCAGATATAGACAGGGTGCGACCGTCCCCTGGCCGCAAAGTGACAGGCGGACAAGATGTCAGTTCCGATACGGAGAAGCATTAGCAGCAGCGCGAGAAGGAAACAAACAAGTGGCCCATAACTGTAAATGTCTGCCTGGGAAGAAGATGGGGGAGTTGGTGGACATGATTAGGGTGCAGTTAAGACATCGCATCTAGCTGTCGCCTTCAGGGAAGCCTGGCATGTCTGCAGTGTAGACAACACTACCGCATTCTAACTAAACAAAGACAACTAAGTACTTTATTGTTTCGCACAGTGTCAGTTTTTCTTCCTAGACTGTTTGAAAATAGCAGGTGGGATAATAACTAGGTCAGAGTGTTTGACTGGCCGACCGCTTCACATGACGACTGCGCTACAAAATATCTTCCTTAGTATTGTGCAATATCACAGCAGTTTATTAACAGCTAATGCCAGACCAACACAAAATTATTTTGTACATAAAATATATGTACTTTTGCTTAAAAATATAACTTATCACTTTTTTAAAGGAAAAAAAAAACAGAAAATTACCAATGCAAACCAAGCAATACATTCAGAGTACGCTAACATGTGCAGGCATATGAGATGCCATCTAATACCGGACTGAGTATATAATGAAGCGGCTAGGAAAAATTCGCGAATTCATTGACTCGCATGCTAGAATCCTATGTCCTATGCATACTCAAGCCCCGTATATTCGTTCATTGTCTGTTGTCAGAATGAGTAGCAGGTAATGGACAAATGGTAGGGCTTCGGTATACACAGGATAATGGATTCTAGCATGTTGGTCGTTGAACTAGCGAAATATTCCTAGCCCTAACTGTAGGTTCGCAGGTATACTGTTTAGTTTGTCAAATGTGACCGATATGAGCAATAACGATTAGTATTTTGTGATGAATACGTCATGATTAGTAGGGCCACGATTTTGTCGCGAAAACATTTTTGCCCCACTTTGTTTCAGTGTCTCACGTACACGTCGGCAGTTCTGTTTCAAGGTTATTGGCAGCGTGTCTTTGTTCAAACACGTTTCTCATTTGACTGCACCAATTGGAATAAGATTATTGTGAGTCTGTACGTCTGTAATTTGCCAAGGCCAGTGAGAGTAAAACCATCCATTCACAGACGATGTAGCAGATCTGCAGGTGTGCACATGAAACCAAACGTTGCAAAAATCTTTTCGCCACAAAATCGTGGCTCTAATGATAAGAGATGATGGTTAGAGATGATGGTATATCGCGAAAAAAAATTTGTGCCAACATACTCTTTAAAACACAGTAGTTTCTTGCAACATGCATGATTGGGCGATGTACGTCTGGCACAACGTAGATGTCTGCAGACCAATAACAGGCATCAAATATTACAATAGCGAGAGTCTTATTGGCTCAGTTAAATATGGTAACAGCTCCACGTACAAGCAAAAGCCAGTATGTTTTGATAAGTTGAACGTGCGTTGGAACCCAGCAAACAGTCAAGTTTTCCCGCGATAAACCATCATATCTAATTATGGATTATCGCTGTTAAACTTGACTGTTTGCTGGGTTTTGACATACGTCCAGCTTATTACATTTTTACTGGCTTTCTCTTGTAGGCGGAGCTGTTGCCCTATTTGAATGATCCAATAAAAAATCCCGCTATTGTAATATTTGATGCCTGTTATTGGTCTGCAGACAGCTACGTTGTGCCAGACGTACATCGCCCAATCATGCATGTTGCAAGAAACTACTGTGTTTTAAATAGTATGTTGGCGCAAAACATTCTCCTGATATACCATCATCTCCAGTCGTAATGTAAGATATAATGTACAGCACAAATTGTGAAATGGACTCCTCGGTTTCATTTCAGCACTAAATATATCAACCGACATAGCATAAAGCATCAATTAAAAGTCGTGCCAACTGTGAAATTGAACTTAGTTCTGCGAAACGCAGTATATCCGCAGTATGCTTCCTACATTGACACTCTAGCCTTCGATTATTTATACCCGGCTGCACGAGGTTCACAAAACATAGTTCAAAACTACCCGAGGATCATAGCTGTTAACATTGCACCGTTCAGAACTCGGGTTATATGAACACTCACATGATCGCAGCATTGTATTTCTGCACAAGAGAATTACTGATCTGTTTATACAGAGTGTTACAAGAAGGCACGGCCAAACTTTCAGGAAACATTCCACACACACAAAGAATGAAATTATGTGATATGGACATATGTCTGGAAACGCTTAGTTACCATGGTAGAGCTCATCTGGGATTCCATGCGGCGGAGAGTAGATGCATGTATCCTCGCTCACGGAAGTCATTTTGAACATTTCATGTAAGAACGTGTGTTACGTAAAGTTGGTACTGTATGTTTCTGTGTGCTCCCAGTCCATCTTTTCATGTGAGTTGAAGATATGCAATGCAGTCACGATTACCTTCCATCACGTTGCCCACCTGGCGGCGATCCTTGGAAGTAACGTACATTCTAGCGAAACATTCCATTGGGTAATTGGAACAGTGTCTGTACGAAATGTTTTACGATGACATTTAACAAGATCTACGAAGTTGAGCTCTACCATGGTAACTAAGCGTTTCCGGACATTAGTCCACATCACGTATTTTCTTTCTTTGTGTGTGTGGAATGTTTCCTGAAAGTTTGGCCGTATCTTTTCGTAACATCCTGTACTATTGGCTGGAAAGAGACCGCGGTTGAGTGGCTAGAGAACTCGCCTCTCGAAATGGCGGTCAGATTTGATTCCCGATGGGGTCGACTCCAGATTTTTCGCATGTGGGAAACGTGATGGTTTTCTCGAGGTGTTCCCATTTCTCCCGCTCTTCTCGTTCCGTCACATTTCTATCGTAATTATTAATTTCATGTAATTCTTCAGTTTGACAACCTACGTGCGCCAAGTTACAAATATGTTCTCGGGATGTGGTGTTCTGCCCTCGAGTACACTCTCCATATGATATTTAATTATTTATATATTGTAGCCTAGGCTGGAAATATGTGATGTTATAATTTTGATGATACATAATTTATTTCCGATAGGAGCTGTGGACTGTCACTGTTTATTTATATTTGGGCACATTTAACTTTCAAGAAGGAATGTGATATTTACCTAAGTCATTTATTGATCTCAATGAAGAGGCACTTTTCTGTTCGAAATTTTCTTTGTGATAAAATTTGCGAACGTATTTATTAAATCATTATTACATTTATCAAATAAGTCGAAATTAATATATTATACGTAGCAAGATTTCAATACAGCGTCAAGAGATAGTCTTTAAATAGCACGTGTAAAATGCGATTGCATAATAGTTACAGTAGAGAGCAGTTATTAAGTTGTTGAACATTTACAGAATACAGAATACATTTCAATTATTTCTTACGCAAAAAGTAAGTATTCCGTAACCGTTTGTAATTTTCTAATAGTAAATGGCACGGAATGCAGTTCAAAGGCTTTGACCAAAACCTACCTACAATTACGGCCTAGGTGAAATGCTTTTTGACTTTCAGAGATTTTCTATTCGGATTAACTGTAATAATGACTGAAATAGTGCTTCGGTATGGTAACAAGTTATTGTTCTGGGAACAATCACGTGCAATATGTATGTTGGACTTAATAAAATAGGTAACATAATTAATTGGAATTTACTAATTTTGTCCGTATACTGTAGGCATATTACCAAAATAATTTCCTCAGCATAGGAGCAATTATTTGCCAACAATCAATAATTCCAAATAATTCACAATTACTTTTAACATGTGATATTTCTAACACCTGTTTTTTCCTACACTGTACAATATGTTGCAAAATTTCATGATAGTACTTCGGGTACTCAACCATCACATGTAAAGAAATGATAAATGCTATATGAACATAGGTTTGAAAATAAACATTTTCTACACTACAGTTGACAGTACATGATGTATAGTGTATGGCGTACTGGCGGGATCGTGTTTATGTGGAATGTCATTGCAGCTTTTATTGACAACTACATATCAGAATTGTATTTAACTGTGTGGTAGGTATTGTTCGATGTAGCATTCCACACTATCATCCCGCGCGCCATGCACTGTTCAGGCTCGGCATAAGTCGGCATATTGAATTATTTTATTTTTCGCTCTTATGAAGTTCTGAGAAGAAAAATGTGAACTTTGTTGCTATAATATCAATTATATTTACCTCGCGCTACAATAAAAGCACCGAAGTTGAACTTTTAACGTATACTTTCGCCGTAATTAGTCGAGCAATTTTTTTGTATTCGTAATTTGCTGGACTGATTGCGACTTAAATATACGTTAAAAGTACAACTGCAATGTTTTTATTGTAGCGCAAGGTAAATAGAACTGATATTATACTAACGAATTTCACATTTTTATTCTCAGAATTTCATAAGAGCAAAAAATAAAATAATTCAGTATGGCGACTGACGCCGAGCCCTAAGTCAAAAGACTTGTAGTCAGTAATGGCGCATTTTCAGATGTTTGTACATATAACTAATTTGGATTTATACATCATAAATCTGTATTTTTTCGTTACTGTTGCAGATCGAATTGCAGTTAGAAAGTGTATAAAATTCTGTCAATATGTATTCAATTCCGTAGCTAGGTTAAAGTTCCAAAAATTTACCCAGAAGAAAAGTTACGAAACAAAATACCAAAATTCAAGATGGTGACTACCACTCGCTCTTAAAAAACTACATACATAACCATACTACAATTATACAAGACGTATGCCACTACATTGTTTAGTAAAATACGGTGGCACGAATCATTATTGCTATTTTCTATCATGTGTGCTATTAATTGTGACGTCTTCTCTGTCGGTATAGTAGGTTTGGTCTGTGGCTCGTACCAATACTGTCGTTGCTATCTGCTTGAAGTTCGTGGTAGAAAGTTGTGTTGCGCGATTATAGAAGTTTGAAGAAGGCGAGTACAGGCGGGCAGCGAAGAAACGAGCACAAGATAACTACGCAACTTTGCAAGCCGGGGATATAAAGACCGTCTACAGAACAAGACTTACACTAAATGCTGCACGGCTTTGTTCGTAGAAAGCTTCCATTCTCTGGTCGTTTTGCAGTGCGAGATAGTTCTTCAAATACAACTACAACGTTGTCTAATGGGGCTCAGCCCGCGTTCTCGGCTACTTAAAAGAAACTTTCTACGTTTCAAACTGTTACTTTTACCGCAACTGCCATAATGCGTTTTATAGTGCTTCTTACAAAAAACTGGTCTTAACTCGCCCGTAGTCTTCTTATCGTGCGATTCTTTGTGATCGGTGGCTGTTGTGACAAGCATCGACAAATCAGCGACTGTGAGTTTCTTCTATGAAGTTATCGTAACATAACCTCTATATTCATATATTCTGAACTTAAATTGTAACCTAGGTGGTATGTGAACTGTATTGACACGGATACATCGATCAGCCGGTGAGAGGTGACATGATGCCAGAATACAGGTTGTTGTAAAATCAGTATTTTGGTAGAACAACCCTCACATCTAGTGAAACAAACAATGTTGCATGAGCATAGGTAGGGAAATGTACCGTAACTGAAGTAAACGTCACTTGACATACAGGGCATATGTCACACTCTGGATCATGCTATTGGGGAATGTTACATAGGTCAAGGTGTAGTGTACACCTGAATACTGCTCGCCTGATGTAGCTGCTGATAATAACTGCGACGACGTTCCACAATAACAAGATCCTGCCTGAGCTCTATGTGTGAGGAACGTTCCTACATTATTGACATGAAATGTTGCAACATCCTGTAAATCAGTTCTAGAATGAAGATAACCTCCGACCAATGGCATCGTCAGCTACGGTTCCCACTTGCCAATATCCTGGCCAGCCTTGGTGGGGGCGAGCGCCCATACCACTGCGCAGCCGCGGCCGTAAATTACAGCCTTCATTCCTATGTGAACGAGTGACGTACTTTGCTGCACTGGATTGTTTTGTTTAGTTCTTCACCTCGAATATATAGTTTTGCATGCTGTTTCTGAGGGCTGGGTGGCTGGAGGCTGTGCCGAAACGCCTTATGTGCTAGCCCTTGACTCACCAGCCTGGCTACCTCAGAGTGGAAATCCCGACGAACTACGTCATAGAGACCTGTTTCAACTGCCCGGTCTACGAGGCTCAAGTCACGTCCGAAGAATATTGCTTCAGTTTGTTTCAGTGCCTTACGTGCGTACCTGTAGTTGTGCTTCATGGTTATTGGCACCGTGTCTATGTGAAGAGCCGCATCTCATTTGACTGAGCCAATTACAATTGCGTTCTTCAAACACCACACGTCTGTGGTTCGCCAGTAGAATACCAAGGCTCATAAGAGTTATTACATCCAATTACTGGCCACGAAGAAGAACTATAGTCATATGTGCACGTAAGGCACCGAAATGATGGGATGTTTGTAACTGCCAATGTGTGTTGTTTCTACCAGCTAATCACAGACGTGTGTTGCCGCAGTAGCGTTTGTTCTCATTGGCTCAGTCCAATAAGTGACGCTTCTGCACATAGATACGCTGCCAATAACCACGTAGCAAAACTGCATTTGTGCACGAGAGGGTGCGCCACAATCTCTGCGGCGTCGTGGGGTCACTATGGACACATTGTGTAACCCAGCATGTCATGTATTGCATTCTACAGCACTAGCTCTCCCGACCATTGTTGCTCGTATCCTTTCAGGGTTCGTCCACTGTACACTGTACACTTCCTCACATGTGTAGGAAGTAACTAACCTAAACACAGTATGGGACAGTTTCCATACCTCCACCTTGTAAATATGCTAACTGTTACACTTGTTACAATACAAGTCTGGTAACTTCAGTATACATTTGACTGTTTTATAAGATAAGTTTAGGAGTGCTACTGTGGATGTCTGGGAAGAAATTCTACTATATGTACACTCTTAGCGCTCCTGTACGAACGTCTGGTGAATTTACGTACAATTCTTTAGAGTGAGTTTGTCTCCTCTGAGCAAAATCGTCCCGTATAACAAGAGCGATTGTACTATCTATCAGTAAGTATGATGACATTTCGTGAATTCAATAACCTGCGTGTTAGAATCAAATATGCTATACATACTGAAGCCCTGTCTATCCGCTCACTGTCTGCTGTTTCACTGAGTATCAAGTAGTGAACAAATGGTCGGGGCTTGAGTATGCATAGGATATTTGATTTTAACATGCAGGTCATTAAATTCGCGGAATTTCGCCATTTCTATCAATAAGTTACTGACAATTGACGAACTATTTGGTACTAACCTGTATATATATATATATATATATATATATATATATATATATATATATATATATATATATATATATATGTTTATTTATTTATTTATTTCCAAGCATGAATTTTTACAAATGCATGTTCTACTAAACAATTGCTATGTCTATATCTGATACAAGAAAATGCTCTCTCCTTCTTAGTGTATTTTTAATTGAGTTTCAACTTCGATTCTTTACTTACTGATTCTGTGACTGTCTCAAAAGTTTACAATATTTCTCGAATGGTATTTAGTTTGTTAAATATCGTTTCTTAACTATACGTCTGGTTTATCGTACAGTAACTGCATGCTGAGTTGTCAGCAACTGTCAGTAGAACAGCAGCGCGTGGGAATAAGTTTTATTTTGTCAGGGTTGGCACCAGACGCGACGTGGTGAGGCTGGAGAAGTCACTATTTTCCCAGAGTCTTCACATACCAACAGTCGTAGTTTGTCTTATTGTGAGATGTTGGGACGGAAGTACGTGTAGCCGGGCGAGATGTCGCTCCCCTGAGAGTGGCGGCTGTCTCCAGGTGTTGACTCTACACTTCTTCCTAACTGACATTTCCCGCAGCGATAACGCCGAGTCTAGCTTGTCAGACATCCCCTGCCTGCTTGTGTCCTCAGTCCTGCCACGCCAACTAGCCACTGTGCCGTGCCGCCCCGCAGTCTAGCCAACTGTACTGTATAGAACCCACCACTGTCAATATCACACTAAACAATTACGTGTTGCTTCACACTTCATAATACTAATTACAAGCATAAGATGTATTTAAGTTGCCTACCGAAAGAATGAAAACCATCCGTAACACATGAGGGATTTAGAATGATGGTGGTGTAAGCCACTTTAATTAAAAGTATTAAAAGTAAGTTCCGTTACAATTATTGCAATTATTACTCAATTTTCGAAGTAAAATCCAAGTACAAAAAACGGCCGCTGTATTTTATATGTAAAAGGAATTAATTGTGTTTGTAAAAATTACTTTGCTTGACTTAACACCACTATCATTTCTATGTCCCTCAGACACAAGTTATTGTCAAAAGCGCTATGCTTCAACCAGACACAATTTTAAAACTACAAGCTTTGCAATTATCAAGTCTCACCTACCACTTACTTTCTTCAGTTAAAATAAGCTTGTTCTCATACCAGAGCTGCAGGCGAGTTATACCTATAAGCCACGTGTTAAACACTACTCAAACTGGGAAGATAGCGTTGTGTACAGCTCCCGTCATAAATTACCTACTTATGTGGTAAATATATTTACGCTTGGCCAGGAAGAGTCAAAGTATAACCAAATGGATACAAATCTTCCTTTATTTTTAGGGCAAAAAAAGTGTAACCTTTCGACACATTTTTTTTACTGTTTCCAAAATGTTTGCAGTCAATGTGTTCTAAAATGGACACATAACTGATCCAGACAAAACAAATTACACAAAATACAACCTGAGAGTTTAGATAGCGAGACAGACGGTAATTTACTCATCTAACGGTACTTATTTTGAATACAAATTTTGCTGACATATCACCCACTCAGGATGAATGCCAGTTAAACAATTATGAAGTATAATGCGTACGTAAACGTGTGGACACGCGCATACAATGTGTGCTGTACACTGAGGTAGGTCTGTGTGTGGTTTATAACTGTTCTCTAGGCAATATTTCTAGTCGCACATTCTGCGCTAGTTGTGTAGGTAGTGACGCCCGGATTACCACTTCACTTTCACCTAACACTTTATATCACGTTCACTTGAATGTAACACGTTATCGATTGAGATGCAATATTAATTTCCGTATGCATACAATGTCAAATGTCGAGGTGGAAAATCATTCGCTGAGCTGACGTTAGAAAGCCTTGACATTAATAGTGTCAAGAACAACACACACATTGCGAAATTTGTTAACTTTGAAGAAATTATAGTTCTTTGAATCATAGGAAGTTCCACTGGAACTGTTACACACGACACTTATTTATGACAATCGTAGGTTATATTGTATGACTGTAGGCCAAGAGCAACTCTGATAATTTTTTATATAGATATACCGTGGTTTAGTGGTTTAGTTGTAAGTTAAATTACGATACTACTAAAACAAAAATAATTAAAATTAAAAAAGAAAAGAAACAAAATAAATCAATAAGTGTAGTACTGACCAATGTATAAAACAATATAAATAAATGCTTAATTTAATCCCATTAATATATGTTATGATATAATAAATTAACCTAAATAAACTATTTGCATTATATAATACTTTCGTACAAATATAAAAATTAATTCGTATCTAGAAACTAATTTCGCACGTTCCAGTTTGAACACAGGCCATGTAACATCGTTTTGTGATCGAGTTTTTGGTATAGTAAGTATCGGTTTTAAATTAATAAATTCTTATTCAGGAATTAGTAAGGTATTATTTACATGTATGAATTATTGTTACTGAATAAATATTTTTAATGTAAACTATCAACATATAAGTAACGAAAAAAATATTAATTAAAATTAATAGTTTGACGGTACACAATATACTATTCACAAAATATCGATAATTTTCCAACATCAGAAGTTGTAAGGTGCGTATGAAACTTAACCCGGATAGCTCGGTTAGGGAAACATTTTCTTTCTATTGAAGTTACTCGAGTTAGGAAGTCGAATATAGCCTTCACTCTATCATCTCTGAGGTAACCCTTCCCGCGAGCGAGTGTTAATAGACGATAAACTATAGTATGCTCATGAAAACTCTAAAACATAACCGAAACAACAATGGCGTGAAGCTACATGCATGACATTCAGAACAAAACGAGTGTGGGTCAGAAAAAACACGAATTTCTACAGCTCAAGAAGCCAAATTTTTATTTTAATCTGACGGTAAATAAAACATATGCGATGTTCGTAGTAACTGGTTTAACACCGTGGCTGTATAAATAAGCAATTTTTATGTATACAGAGTAATAAAATAATTTGATATTGCTTTTGTCGGCATTCAATAAAATATTTAACAAATTCGTGTTATTATTGAGTCTGAATTACGGCCAATCAAAGACAATTTTGTATTTCGAGCGTTCGTTAACCACGTAGTTATCGAGTGATCCTGATGACGTGATTGAATGAAACAATTGTATTCGTCCAGGTTACTCTTAGTAAACACCTTAGATTGCTCTCGTAGAACAGAAACACTTGCCACGTTGCCAGGCAGAAGCCAGAGGAATGGCAGGGCCGCTGTTGTGAGTGTGGCTCATACTCTGAGCAATAGCACGTAATAATGTCTCCGGAGTGCTCGCTTTCACTGTAGCTTCGTAGCCTAACAAAACTGTATTATTACATTCAGCCGCACAGAATATATAGTAATGTTAAACCAGCCCATGCAGTATGTGTGGTTCTACCTAACCCAAACCAAGGTAGGAAGCGAGCGAGATGACGCAACCCTGGACTCACTCGGCAGTACCTGTGTTCCTACCGAGTCCCCGACCATCCAGAGTTAAGTTTCCCGTGGCTTCCCAACATCGCTCCAAGTGATGCTGGCATCGAATAGTTCCTGTTCTCGTGTGGAGTTGTGTTTGATCTGTAATGACCTCGCTGTCGACAAGACATGAAGCGAAATAAAACAAGCTAGGAGTGTGGGGTTTGAACCAGTACAGACAAACCTAAAACAAATCTAGGACAGCGGGGTTTAAACTACAAACATGATCTCATGTGTGTGCTCCTGAGACAAAATCTCGTGCTGTGGTGTGTAGTTGACGGTATACTATGTCGGCTGTGACGTAGACAAGAGCCTCATTAACCGCGCTATGTTTACGACGTTGCCGCACCGACATTACGTAACTTATCCTGGTCGCCTCGAGACACTCGCCTCACTATCCTAGTGTCCAGGTGCGCCACCCTTAGCTACTGAACACTACTGAAATATTGGTAACTGTAGTCGTTGCAGCACAGTTAGCCACTTGTTAGTAATAAACACATATGTTGCGACGAACCTTCTTTCTCTGTCTCAGGCGAGTTAGCCTGTCAGCCAACTGCCCTGGTGTGTATGCAACCTGCAGTACTCCCAGGCGCCGAGATAAAACTCTGTACAGTAATAATGTTCGCAAAACAACACGTATAATTGTAATTCTGTTTACTATTGTGGCCTTGTCTCGGGTTTCAATAAACGTACTTGGCCGCCCTGAGATCGACAAAGAAGGTTTGTACGCAATCATGTACGTAATATTTTGTGAATCACCCGTGACCGGCATGCTTGATCGAGTGTTGCTTATGGCTGTTTAGGTTCAAATTAATTTTATTCAAGGTTTCTCATCGTTTTGTGACTTCATACCACAGAAACTGAGATGTAATCATGAAACTAACTGCGAAATTGATCTTGTTTACTTTTTAAACATAGTTATTTTATCATTCAGTATTATGGTTCGCTTATTTAAATAAACCTCCTAGCCTCAGTGGCGCACAGCTGCCCAAACGTTTGTTAAAAACATCACTTACACCAATTTATAAAGATAATGTTCTTGAATAGGACAATTCTTTTCCTGCAATTAGTTTAACGTTTGACTACTTGTATTATGGATTTTATAATAAAGTTTAAATATTAACTATACGGAAAACCCAGAGTAAATTTGCATGAAATTTCTTTATCGTCTACTGGTTTCTATAACATTTATTGTAAGATAAAGATCAACTCGGTAATAAGCTTGATTTTGACATTTGTATAGCAATATATAAAAAATTTAAATACTGATAATTATATTAATTATGTTTTGCTTTTATGTTATCCCTGTCATACATCTTTCCTCGTTCTAATAACACACGAAATTAAAAAAAAAAAAATTAAAAATTTTCTTTCTCTTAATTCTCTTAATTACTTTTGTACCTGTGTTGCCCCTGTTTTGCACTTTCCCTTACATAAACACTAGTTGAAATATTACAAAAAGATGTAATCTTAAAATACTGAAGGTAGAAAGTAGCTTTGGACCTCTCGACCTTCTCGCGTCTAATGCGTGCAGCATACAAACTCCAAGTCTCTCGCTCTTGTATGTCAGTCCTTCCCTGGATCATTAGAGGAATACTCACCAGCCAAGCCCTCTATCCCACCTCGCTTTCATATTTGTTTACGAGAGAAACTTCTTCCACATTACTGAAATATTCACAACTTCATGTTCTGAACCATTACTCTCTCAACCTAAAATTATATAATTCTATATCTTAAATTATACATGTAAGTTCACTACTTATAGGACTCAAACCTCTTCCATGTTCAGTTCAGTTTCTTGCTAAACTGACGTTTTTTCTTTTGCTGGGTGCCCTTGTTATCGAATGTTTCTAGTAGCAAAAATCACGGTTACATAGAAGGACTAGTCAAGAGAAAATAAGCAAAAAAAAAAAAAAAACTGTCATCACAAAAGGAAGTTACAAATGAATGTAGCGAACAAAAAATACAAAACTGTCGACTACGAACGTTTCTGGCATCTTTCGTGAGTTTACAGAGTTTTTGCTCATTTTCTTCACTGTTCACTGTTTTTGTATATTTCCATCTTTTTTTCATATTGGGAATCTGGTTCTATATTTGTGTCTGTCTTCTGTGTCTGGATGTTGTGTCGATATTCAACTGAATTCTATCACCAGAATTATTTGTTGTCTACAGAAAAAAAACTGACAAATCCTAGAGAAACGAAGTCCGTAAGGGTGTTCAAGTGTTCAAGTGCGATAAAATCACAATTTAATATTTTTATAAATTAGAGTTAGTTTCTTAGACTATACTTGTGAGTACAGTTTTCTCCTTACGAAACAATTTAAGGTCACATAGTTTTCTCGTTAACGGTTCGTCAGAGTCAAAATTTCCTTGTTACTGTGCCAATAGTGAAAACCCAACTGACCTACTTATATAAAATAATACTACTGTGAATTTACGTTCAATGAGTTATGCAATAAAATATATAACAAACGCACAACGTGTTATTTTCAATTTGTACAAAAATCGCAGCAATACAGGTAAAAAGTAGCGTATTCAGCAATTTTTTCAATTACAAAAAACAGTTTACGGGTACCTTTTAATGTTTATTACGTACTCCATGGCATGTTATTTCACTGTGAATTATTTCAGTTACGTTAGTCAACTAGTTTTCATTATTTGCATGACAGCAGAACATATGCAAGATATTACTTTGACGCACCGTTATGAGAGAACTATGCCAACTAAAGTTGAATTGTAAGAGTAAATTGCACTCACGAATATCGTCTATAAACCTGACAAGATTCAATGTAAATATAAAATTACGATTTTATCGCACTTGCACACACTTACGTGAAAACGCATATACGAACATGACGAGCGTGTCTGTGGTTAGCTGTTTCGATTAACTTTGATTTTCGAAGTACGTCTTCTCAAGAATGGCATTAAAAATATGTTTTTGTTGTAGCATCAAACTTAAATGTTTGAGTGTAGTGAGGTATAAGCAGTGTTTTTATCATTTATGCCGCTATGTTTATATTAACAAGTGGCTGAAATATGTGATTTTTGTGGAAGGCAAATAATAAACAGAGCTTCAAAAGTACTTACTTGTCCGTGGACTAGCATCAGTCCGTACTGCGTTCCAAGTATGTGAAGATGAGTTTACAATAAAAAAAAATTAAACGTTAAGAAAGTACGCAGTAAGTGTACGGAAACACAGACATGTTAAGTAAAAAAGAGTTCATAATTATACGTCGTAATTCCAACCAATGTAAACAAGATACAACACTGACATAAGAAAGTGGTATGATGTGAACTACAAATCAGGGTGTACATTGTTATTTGACAGATATTTGCGAGCTATCGTGTGCAGTATTTGGATTCAGACAGAGTTCGGTAAAAATATATGGAGAACTGACAGATCTAGCACTAGCTTTGTTAATATTTTCGACCTGATGTGGTATTTCTCTGCGTACTTAGAGTACCGGAAATGTCGCGGATTCAACTGAGGAGAGGTTGGATTTGTATGGAACGTATATGTTGGAAACTGTTTCGATCGAGTCATTGTTTATTAAACGTGACGTTGAGGACTCCGAACCTACGGCGGGCTTGCATGAAACTGTGTGAATCCCGCGCTACATCGTCAATTGTTCAAATGCCCACTCACTGGAGCAGCTGCCAATGTACAAGTATCTGAGGACATAGTACTGTGCAGTCCAGCCGACTGGTCGTTGAACCCACGATATGTCCGGGACTCTAGTCATAATACATAAGTTATCAATATTGTAGGTAAATACTTCGACTAGGAGTCTCTACAACTGCAATAGCTCTGTATCGACCGGTTCTGGATAGAACATTTATACTTGACTCGGGACGGAGAACTAAGCACTTTAGACAAAGTCGCTGTGGTGTAAAGTAAAGGAAACAACTGGTTGTTCGGGAGATGATGTTGTAACGAAGGAGACTCCAGCCTGGTGGTATGTTAATGCAGGGAATGGTAGACCTGCTCAGACCCACCACTGCTACACTCGCCTGAACAAGTACCATTGGGTGGAGTCACCTCGTGGCACTCGTCTCCAGTTGTGCTCGCCACTACTCGGTTGACTCTCAACTACACGTACTCTACAAGGACAAATATAAAAACTCGCATAAGTGGAATAATTGACGTAGGAGGGATAATTTACGTTACGGCAGTAAGTATGTTTAGCCACACAATAAAAAGGAAGGGGTGCTGCGGCGGCCGAGTGGTCTGACTGCTTGCCTCCCACCAGGGCGTTCCGGGTGTGGGAATCGTGTCGGATGATGGCGCTGGTCTTAAGCGCTGACCGAAATCTCTCTCTCTCTCTCTCTCTCTCTCTCTCTCACGATGTCTCTGGTCATGTACTTTTCTCGAGGTTTTCCACCGCCTCTTATATTCCGGCGCTTCTCCCTTGACGCCATCCTCCGGGACTATCAGTTGTCTACGAGCACGCAGTTATTACATCCGGGGTGAGACCTTGTCCTCGGTACTGTTGCAGCAGTAGCATGTTAGAGGATACAGCTGGGTTGTACCGCTGTCTCGCTACTTAGCACGCTAGAGAAACTTCCCTGGCTACAACTAAAGTAATACATTGAGCTATGGAGACATCACCTCGTTGCCAGCCGGACTGGGAGCCAGTAAATGTTTGCCACTGCCTAGAGGATGAGATGAAATGGAGCCACGTGACGTAGAAGCACCGGAATGGGATATCACAGAGAAAACCCCGCCGTCCAGCAGCATTGATCGGTACAACTCCCATATGCGACAACCCGAGGACGAACTCCGCCTAGAATCGAGCCTGGACCAAGTCTACGCGAGTGCTCTAGTTTCCACTCTACTTTCCAGAGGGAAAACCCGACTTACGAGATCATCTTTCTGTGTGCGTGTGTGTATGTGTGTGTGCCACCCACCTCCTTTAAAACTTCTAAGCCCGTGGAATGCATTTCATCAAACTTGGTATACATACAGTAGGCCTACTAGTAACCTTACTTCACTTTGTGTATTTCGTTTATGCCGTGTTATATATTTTAAAACTAACCGTCATTTTAACGTTCTTCGATCACTCTAAACATCACACAAACACACACACAGTTAACAAGCACGCCACGCGAATACTGGACTAAATCGGAGACGAAAGAAAATGTTACTAGAAAAAAAAATGTGTATGGCAACATTTTACTTATCTTACAAAAACTGTTCTGACTTGCATACTATGACTGTAGGTTAAAATTCCGATCTGTTCAAACATGATTTACGTTTATTCGCATTATCATTCATAAAATAACACGTATATGTACGTGGAGAGGAAGAAGGTACTTTCTTCGTGCAGTGTTGCCACATTGTGCATCTAAAACGACATCGTACAACATTTTGCCACTAACATTGACGTCTCCAATTTAGCACAGGATTCGCGTGGTGGGATTATTATTTGTATAAGGGGATACTGTATATATATATATATATATATATATATATATATATATATATACGTATATGCACGCAATTTCGAGGTTTTAACCACATACATGCTTAATTTTCAATACATATATTCAAAAAGGTACAGATCCGATAGAAAGTTAATTTGATATTTATACACATTATTATCTAACTTTGATTTAACTAATCTTTGTTTTGTACGTCCACTAGTTTAATAAATAACACGAGAATAAATTATTGTGTAATATTTTTAGATGTGCGTAAATAATTCAACTTTTTGAGTTAATTTGCACCCACTTTGAGAAAAGTAGTCATGTTATGCTAACTATTTATTTTGTCTACAAACGTCGTTGAAGTTTCTGAACAGTCGCAAGCCATTTAGGAACTCTAGAAGCTAATAGTAAATCTCTCGTCAGCTGAGTTTTCAATAGAAGGAAGTTGTAAAAATAAAGTGAATTATATTTATAAAAAAAAAATACTTAAATAAAATTTTTAATAATTCCAATTACGTACGATTTTTTTACGTTTAACTGAAACCGTTATTGCCTGAGTATGAAATTATAAACACAGTATAATTTATAACGTGTAACCGAACGAGGTGACGCAGCGGGAAAACCATGAACTTGTATTCGTGGGAAACGACAACAACAGGAATCAAACACATTTACCAAAGATAGCTATGCATATAGTTGGTTTACTTGAGAGAGTAGAACAGTTGCATTTTAAAATATCACATTACTGGAATCAATAAGGCAGGCTTTAAATCAAAGTATATCTATCCGTAAGAGCTGCAGACATATGTTGTTTTGGAGCGCAGACTTTGCAGACGAGTCTAAGGTTGCAATTCTATCTAACAGGACTTCATCAACTGTAGGCGCTACAAACACTCATGACGGTAGGGTGAGAAGGTCTCCGCTGTCACATGACCATGTGTTCATATATCCCTGTATTACAATTCAGGGTTGTAACATGGTGGGAACAAAAATAAACTAAAATATTTTACTAAAAACGACATCAGTAGCACATTTTTACAAGTCATTTTATTGGTTTTCCGTCGATATTCTGAACGTTGTGCCACTTCGTTGTTGTTTTGTTTATGTGTAGTGTTTACATTTTCTCGTGCCAAATAGTGACTTTCTGTGCTGATATTTGCTCATCCTGCTCGAGAGCATTGCGGCGAGTAGATACTCACGTCCTTGTTAACTTTATTCCAGTCACAGTTTGCACACCTGACGCTGGGCTTGTGTCCTACTCGCTCCAACATCCTGGTTTCTTTAACGTGTTGTAAGACAGGCGGCGACAGTCGTGACGTCACCTGGCAGTCGTTACAGAAACACAGATCACTGTCTACATTCAGAGGAACCAGGATATATGTGACGTGATGATCTCACTCCATGTCTGCTGCCCTGCGACCAAGTGATCTGTGGCGAATATGAGGTCGGTGTCGAGCAGGAAGGACCCTCGCTCTGGGTCTTTGTTCCGCCCAGAGCTAATCCTCTTAGCGACGCCAAGATGGCGGCCACACTCGATATTTAATTGACTGCGGCTGGTAATCCCGCCCTTTGTCCGGGTGTACGTGAGGGGTGAGAGATACTGTGACTGTCGACGTCACCTCCAACACTCGTCTCTATCTCTGATCTGAGAGTAGCCCAGCCTCCCTGGTCCAGGACGCCCGCCTACTGGCCGTGTGTTAGTGTGAGGCACAGCGCTAAGGGCGATGTTGACCGGCTTATCTGGTGCGGTATCGCCTCTACCACAGGGAGACACTGCAGTGGTATCGTAGATCACTAGTCTGACTGACACTTTCAGTGGTTACCATATCTTTTAAGTGATAAGTTTTGAACGAAGTCCATAGCATGCTCCAGGAGTAGTGTCACTTGAATCCCGTGAGTAGTTTTTCATATTTAACACGCTGCAGAAGTTGGTTTCAGACATTTTTGAGGGGCTCCGAAATTATTTTTCTAATTGACCGTGAAGTATCAAAACTACCGTTCCTCATATTTTGAAGTGTATTTTCTTATCATACATTGACACAACTGGTATGTGTGGAATACTTTCGTAAATAAAGTGTAGGCTATTTACGAACACACTGCCACACATCACGGGCTTATAATGCCTTGCAATGTGCCCGAAAATACGTTTTATTTACGAAAGTATTCCACATATACCAGTTGTGTCAGTGTATGAAAAGAAAATACACTTCTAAATATGGAGCATGCAATGGACTTTGTTCAAAAGATATGGTCACAACTGAAAGTGTCAGTCAGGCTAGTGATCTACGATACCACTGCAGTGTCTCCCTGAGGTAGAGGCGATACCGCACCAGATGAGCCGGTCAACATCGCCCTTAGCGCCGTGCCTCACACAAACACACGGCCAGTAGGCGGGCGACGTAACAGAAGTTCTCAAGAGGGCGACAGACGCCAGTTGAACGTCTTGCTAATAGAGGCGGTGAGGCAATAAGTGAACCAGTAACAGTCGGCTTACATCTCGCGAAGATCGCGGTCCACGTAGTCCAACAGCGCGCATATTACATGTGTAACATTCTGTTGTTGTTGTTGTTGTTGGTGTTGTTGTTGTTGTACGTGTCGAAAGCCAATACAGACGCCAGGATGTAATGTTCTCCTATGCTTTCAGAAGAGAGTGCTAATGACCTAAAATACCGTTTTCAGCCATTTTCACGATGTTTTCTGTAATGACGTACGATAGGACTAAATACGAAACCATAGTAACATTTAATTTAACTTGCCTTGGCAAACAGATAAGCCGTTGAATTTAATTTTAAAAAGAGAAACAAACCAATTTCGGCCTCTTCTTTATATTCACGAAAGCTCTGTGATTGGTCAGTTTAACCCGTTACTGACGTCAGCGTAACAAACGGCAAAAATGTTCCCTGTGCCTACATTTCAACGTAGATGTTTCAAACATGTGGTAGAATTAACCTTAGTTCAGGCAGGGCGAACTGAGTGGAGCATGTCTCGGGAAATATTGTTACAAGTTTGAGAGCACAAACTTTATATGTGGGCAATTCCCATGAGTTCTTTGGGATAGAGGTCTTATAATTACAAATAAAAGAGTTAAATTAAGTACTGGATTTAATAGCTCACAAAGCTACGAAATACACAAAACAGTAATCAACTAGAAATCTCACAACACAATTAGTTATGCACACAATTACTCCTGTG
>PNEQ01076950.1:0-25402 GCA_003012365.1 Medauroidea extradentata | reverse complement strand
ACGAGGCACAGAATACCTTAAAATTTCGACACACACCGTATCAATATCTTACAGTTTCAGTCTCTTCATCAACTTTAAAAACAGCAGGAGCAAAACACTATTGTACTTTACCTATAATACAATGGTAATCCAATCCATTATGTTGTGAAAACAACAAACATTCCTTCTCAGCCATCGTTGGAGGAAACATTTAACACACTGTTTGCAATTAAAAATAAACAATTTCTCATCACGAAAGCATTTCTATTTACTCAATATTTCACGATTATTATTTTCTGTAGCTTCAAATAGCAAAACCTCACACAGCAAAATCGCCATTTTCTCCTTCAAAACTCCGTCACGAACCAAGGTCAGTAGAGTACCAGGTCGTCTCATATAGCTATTCTATTGTCATTGGCTAGTGAGTGTTTGACGTCAACACGAGACCATAGAAGGTGGGAATTTAAATTATATACGTGTTTTCAATGGAATTATTGACTTCGCAAAATTGTTATTACTAAGTATTTGCGAACCGGTTACAGTTAATTATTGTAATAATTGTATTATATATTATTCGTGTAGCATAAATTTTGACAACACGCTCAGAGATATTAATTAACGTATCTAAATTACGGAAGTAGGGACGTGATGCGACTGCAGTGTTATACGACGAGCATTTTGAGTTGTGTGTGAAATTAGACGAAATAATTTCAGGTTTCGATGTGTTTCGTAGCATAATGTTGTTCATCTTGCTTCTCAAGTCTAGTACTTCCTAATCTATGCCCACAATCACAAAAATAATGTTTGTTGTTTGACATAAACGTAACCAAAATGTTGCAAAGTTTGGTACTGCGATAGTATAAATGATGTGTGAAATTAGTATTACTGACACATATAATTGATGTCACCGTATAAATTCCGTCTCGTTTATTTATTTTTGATATAAAATGTACATATCATTGCTTACCCATGCAGTTTTCTGTCAAAACCGAATGTAATATTTGTGGTGTCCCAATTTAGTTTCATGCTGCGGAAAATCAAAAGCGACACAATTTCTTCACCTAGAAGCATAACATAACCCTAATCTACAATACTGAAAGGGCTTATTATTTTCTTGAATTAGCCTTCTCCCTTTGTAAATGTTGTTTGACATTAATCTCTATAAACGTTAAATTTATTTTCCATTGAGGATAACTTAAAGAAATATAGGCCACTCATACTTGAAACCAGTTAATATAGATGATTTAAGGTAGGTAACAAGCAGTTTGAGCCGAAATATTAATTTTTATTGTAAATAATACTACTTCATGCCATAACAGCAAGGTCATTAGTGCATGAGTCAGACTGAACATGGGGAAACATTTACCATGGCAGCTTCTACCTTGTGTAATTATAGAAAACTCAAATCAGGATAGCTAGACTACAGTCCCAGAATGTCTATAGTGCTTTGCCACTTTTTTTTAGACTTAACTCCCCTAGCATCAATTTTTTTTTTACTTTAAAGAAGTTGTACAAATTCAGGAATCAATAAATATAAGAAAACATTCAGTTTCTTATTACAATATTTTAGTAAGCAAATCAGACAGCTAGAATTAATTGGAGAATGAAAATTGCTATCAACGTAAAACGGAGTGAATGCGGACAGTGGGGTGAATAGGGACGAAATTAAAAACATTTTTTTTCCTAACAACTCTATTGTAAAACATGTATTTTTCATTGACACAACAATTTTTGTTCTAAACTTTTGTCCCTACTCACCCTGTTTTACAGTACCTTCATAATTCACTACACAAAACCATCTTATTAGCCTCGAGACAATGTAGGGAAACTATCCAAAAACTTAACATTTAAACCTAAATGACTGAACAGGACATAGCAGCACCTGAGCATAGTGACAGAAATAAGCAATGATCCAAACCATTCTGCGTAAGCATGAGGACTAGTCATTCCATGCCACAAGTTTATACTTATTGCAGTTGCATAACATTCTTTTGATTCAGCTCAGAGCATTACTTCGTTTTTTTACTAACCGAAAATTATACAAACCTTGTCACAGGGAAGGGTACGAGGCAGTGGTGAGGCCTTTGCAGAATGTTGCGCAAAACGACACAGAAGTCTTAATTCCGTCGTTACTCATTTTTAAAATTGACATCTTCCCAAATGTGATACCTTTCTTTCTTATTCAGTCAGTCTGTTTCTAATATATGTAATTTAGCTTAAAAAAAGCTGTGGAGAATACTGACCACTTAATTTAATATATATTGACCTTTTTTAATAAAATAAAACAGATGTTAAAAGTTATAAATAAAATCAAGCAGTGGCGTAGCATGATCAATATCTAGGCCATTACATACCGGTTGTATTGACCATACTATGACAGCTTTTACGTGGTGAAATTTTGGAAACCCCAGATCAGGATGGTAGGTCTCGAAATTGAAAACAAGTCTCCAGAATTGTCTGATGTTTTACCACCACTCTTCCTTTCTTGGTGGCAGTAGTGGACCTAGCCTTTGCGGGGCCCTGGGCATTGGCTCTTCATGGTGTCCCTTGTAATCATAGCAACCAAAACCAGGAAAAACTGTTTCAATAGTTTCAATATGAAATGTGAATGTTGCATGCAAGTATGCATGCATGCATACACAAATTAATATAGCAGGATATAGTTTTTTACTACACAATACACAATGTAGAAGTGTTCTTATATACTGTACACCTACATTGTGATGTCAAGGAATAATATTTTCTGAAGAAGCCCTAAAGATATGGCTGTGAAATACAACCTTTTTGGTGACAAACCAGCGATAAGTGTTAAAAAACTGTATCTGTAGCATCTTTTCAACACCTTATTTCATAATCAGTCTTCAAAACAACACCCCCCCTCCCTCCGCTGGATGTTGTATTTTCCTTATGTCGCTCATATAATTTATTTAAAGTGCGGTGGTTTGAAGTTGCCGACAGTGGTATTATTTCTGCCGGTCAGTTACACATTTGTTCCGAGCTTGACGGCGCGGGGCCCTGGGCATTTGCTTGGTGGCTAGTGTTAAGTTTTTTTTACATAGTGTTATATGTTTTTTAAAAATCTAAATTTAAAGAAAATATTTCAGCTTTCAGCTATTTTTAAAACATAATATAAAGTTTCTACAAGCCTGCCTTTTGTGCAAATAATAAGCCAGTTGGAATTAGTTGTATGTAATGATAATGCTGTGTTCATCAGATAAAACATTCTCATTACCATGAAGACATTTGAGGAAAACCATAAATTGGTATGCACAGATGAAACTAAGCATTGGTTTTGATGTTGCATTTCAGAATGCACATCACCATTTGAACAAAAGAAATGTCTATTTTTACAAAGGTAGGCTACACTTCATTTTCACCAGAGTTGACATATCTTCTTATGTAGTATGCACACAGAAGAAGATTTAAAAAAGCACTTCAGCAACTAGCCAACTTATAGCACAATCTCAGCAAACTTTGCAAAGAAAATTATCTACGAGTGATCCAGTTTAGGCACGAGATGGGTACTTAGCCTTCGCACGAATATAACAAAAACTAAACATTCAAAAAGTTGGGCATAGTTTGATCTCTATGGCAGTTTTATCAGCAAAAATAAGTAGTCCTATTAGAGTATGCATCCTCAAAATGATTAGCATTGTTCCTTACAGTCTTGGGTGGGGGTGTACGATTTAGTGTACAGACTTACACTTCGTACTTACCTGGCTAATTTATGCCACATCAACTTTGTAAATGTAAAGTTCAGTTGCAAGTAATAGCAAGGAACATTTAGAAAGAAATAATGTTATCAGGTGTAATAAATACACAGTAAGCGACATGCTTGGAGCATCTTTGATAGTTCCATTCCTAGTCTTGACTTGGAATGAAACACTTTAATAACATGAATAAAACATACCACTCACTTCATTTTACACATGATGACACTTCTCCCTTTATTTCTTTTACTATTACTTTAGGTATCAGAATGTATTACTATTATATACCGTAAAACGGGGTGAATGGGGACAGTAGGGTGAATAGGGACGAAATTAAAACCAAATTTTTTCCTAACAACTCTCTTGTAAAACATGTACTTTTCATTGACACAACAATTTTAAACAGTATTAGTGTGTGTGTGTATATAACATAGGTTTCTCTAAAAGGATCTTTTCTATGAAAATTTTTGTTCTCAACTTTTGTCCCTATTCACCCCATTTTATGGTATACATGATCAGATGTGTGGAGTGTATAGTACATGTTAATTACACATTTTGGAACTTCAAAATTATTTTATTTATATAGTTCTGGTTACCCCAATCACCAGAAAGTTGTGGGACTATAAAACCAGTCACATTTGTATACAGTACAGACACAATGTACAAAGGCTTACACAATACATGAGCAAACACTGCACAAAACAAATCACACAAAGATGAAGTGAGTATGGAGAATATTTTGATTATTCCTTATTCATATTACACAAACACAAACTCAACATGGTAAGTAATTGTAAACTCAATTAGCAGTAAAGAAAAAAGAATATATATTTTATTGCTGTAGCAAACTGACACAGCCTTAAGCAAAGTAGGGAAGTGCCATGCATTAAATGATGTAAATGTATTTATAAAGAATGCATATCTAACCAAGGAATATGCTGAAATACATTGAAGTGCAAAAGGTACTCAAGTACCACAGATTTTAATTTACGTGTGGATCTTATTACAGATGCCAAGACAGGCTTAATATATGGTAGTTAAAAAAATACAATACAGTTCAGCAACAAGTTGTCACCTAATAAAAATGCACATGTCAACATTGACAAAACCTGGATTTACATATTCATACATTTAAATTATCACAAATAGGATACTTTTGTAGATTTTATACACTCTTTGTTAACTTTAAAGTTTATTTCAATAAACTGCACAATTATTTCAAGACTTCACTGTTAAATTATAGGTAATGAAACCAAACAAGAACAAATTAACTACTTTAAGTTATATACTTAGTATTGCTATACATCATGACTTGACAGATACATGAGTAATGTGGAGAGGAAACGTCCATTATATGCACCAACTTCAGGCGATAACTATGGCACGTGAAGAAGTGGTAGTTAAATTAGTGAAAGCCGAAAAGTTTCGATAATGGGGTTTTATTTAATTTCAATTAAATTTGTTGATGGGCCCAAACAATTTACAAAATACCGATCGGTACAGTGAATTTAGACACAAAAAAAAAGTTTCTTCTTAGTTGAAATACATCTGACCTTGATAATTATGTGGCCGCACTCGCCAGGCAGAACCCACATCCCGCCATTGTAGCTGGACCCTAATAAACTTGCCAACAATCTGCCTAAACCCCAACTTAATAACAAAACAAGACATAATTATTTAAAGTTCCTTCAGCCTAAGTCCAAAGTGTTCCACCACCAAGTCACCCTCATTCTGCACTCCTGGCTTTACCGAAACCTCAACACAACAGCAGCAAAGCCAGACGCGCTGCCAAACAAGTCCTCACCATCCCGTGATTATCCACACTTGAAGGCCTTCAAACACCGGCTACCGTTGGTTCTCCCTGCTAGCGCATCTAGTGGCCACCCACCGAACTAAAACACACTAAATAACCAACAAAACTAAATTACAAATACAAATCAATGCAAAACATATTACGTACTGTCCAACTACATATTAATTTAGTTTAATATACGTCCTTCACGTAAAAATGGACAGAAAATATTTTAATAGTCACAGTTCATTGGCTACAGCCATCTTGCACACAAGTTACCGCTGTCTCTCTTGCACTTTCCAGTGCGGCGATACAAGTTCTAACGGTAAAACTACCGGACCTAAAAATAGACTGGAAAGCACACCTGGTCGCTGTTTATGTTTTCCAACAATATACCCAAACAGGAAACTACAGTACCTAATTGAAAATAGTCAAAAACACTGAAATTACTCGAAAATACAAAGAAAACAAACTACAAAACACAAAATTAACTTAGCCAAAAGAAAGGAAAAAAACAACAGTTTTAAAGCTTGTAAAATTTAGATTAATAATTTGTGCATCCTACCCAAGACTACGCAAACCAAACATTATGTAAACTAGAAAAATATTGCAAGAAATAAAATAAACCAAAATTACTAAACAAAGGAAAAAAAACATAATATGTGTAGGCCAGTGGGTGGACCACTGACACATGTAATACAAATTTTAAAATCATCTGCAACCATCATGGCTAATTTTTTTACATGACATTACACGTCACAATAGGAAATTCAGTTTCTGAACAAATTTTAAAAATACATCCACCTGGCATACCAGTGTAAAAGACAATTCATAATACTGTTCTACAACACATATCAGAATAAATAAATTTACGCTAGGTTAGTGGACTACGTCTCATCAACAGCAAGATAATAGTCATTGAGAGACAACTTGTCAATGATAAGAACAGGGAGAGGAATTGACCATGGCCTTAATTAAAACCATCAGAGCCATCTGCCTGGAGTGATTCTTGGAAACCATGGAAAACTAAAATCATAAAGACTGAAGGGAATTGAACCCGAATCCTTCTAAATGCGAGGCCAACAAGATGCTACTCTACAATCTTTATCGGTAAGAAATTATATGCACATAGATATGTGAACTCCATAATGAAGAAAATAAGAGAAGGCATTATTTAACAAAAAATATTTATCAAAATAAATAATAATAATTATTATTATATATTACCCTCGCAATTGGACTACCGCCCGGTGACGAGTTGATTCTACGACATCCCTATACTATGAACCCTCAAGACCATTTCAAAACCTTCCAGCCCCCTTCACAGTCACTAACTCCTCCCACAGGTGATTCCACTCCCTTACCGTTCTCACAAGCATTGTCTACCCCTCTCCATTCTCCTCCAAACCCTCTGAATCTTTTCACTGTTGGCTCCCCTCCCCTTAAACATTCCCTTAGTTAAATTCCCCACCCACCTTCTCCATTCACCATCCTGTACATCCTCTCCTATCCCTCAATGGTTTACAACCCATTTTCATCATCACTGTGGGCCTAAAGTTCCTTTCCTCCTCCCCAACCTGTCCCTGCCTTTTCCATTTATTCATCACCCACCTCACAGCCATTATCTGTACCTTCTCCAGCTCTTGCACCTCCACATATGGATCCCACTCCACGGCAGCATATTCCAACAATGGTCGAACCATTGTGCAATAAATCTTTTCTTTCACTTCACAACTAACTCCCTTCAACAGCCATCCCAGCAAGCCTAATGTCCTTACATTATATATATCTTTTGATTGCTATTTATATTACACCAACCATAAACATTGCAGTGTACAATACAAGAATTCACAAAAAAAAAACACAATTATACATATAAAATGGCAACAATATGCTTAAATTAAACTATCCCTGGCATTATAATACATTAACAGAATTTAATAATAATTCATATTTTTTATTTAGTTGAATATGATGAAGGCAAAGCAGAAAATTAAATAGCTACAACTAGCCACACCCTACACAAGACACTCACTCAGATAATGGTGGGCTACATGACATAGCAAAGGAGAACTTAAATTAAAAGTTAAGCTATAATCAATCCTCCTACAAATGAACCATTAACACAACATTATCAATACCCACAACAGGTAAATATTACACATTTCATCATCATCATATAGGAAAGTTAGTTGAACAGGCTAGTACACAATGAAAAATTAAGTAAAATGATGTGATATGGTATCCCAATAACTCAATGTGGAGCAGGAAAGATATTTTAGTGTTATACGCATATGTTACAAGTAGCCTACTCATATTACAATCAAAGCATACAGAATTTAAAGAAAATATAAGTCGAAATGTGTTCACACTAATATTCTGCTGTTACAATTTACCAGCTGTGACTTATTTAGGAAACAAACAGCGGTAAGTTAAAATACATAAACACATCATATAGGCCTACTTAAAGATATTCAACAGTTTGTATATCATGGCTTTGCGTTGTTCAGTTATACGATTTACTATCCCTTTCAGAGGGGTTGCTGTCGGCACAGAAAAATACGTGTATACAGTATACATTACACTGGCTATGGAAAATGGCTAGCATCGCATAGGCTCTGCCCATGTAGCCGTCTACTTGGGAGGCAGACTTAGGTACTTATTCAACTAAATAACGTTTTCCAGCCTCCTGGAATTACGCCAGGGGATCGCCCATGATGGAATTTAAAGGGAGGAGGGGGGTTAGGACAGAAGGTCACGTGGCTTGGCTTGTCCTGTGCCTGCAGGAGGGTAAGATTGGCTACCAGACAACAAAGAAAAAAGTCGCAACACGGGTGGCAGTTTGTGGAGGGGCTGTATACAAAAAAAATAGACTCAAATACGCGGCTGTTCAGCGTGTCTGCGTTGCGCTTACGAAACATTTCCTCGTATCAAACATTACCTTTTAAATGTATTTTGTGTGGAGAATTATCACTAAATACGCAAGTGAACATTAAAGTTGGCCGCCTGCCCAAACCGCCTAGCAGTGTGCAGTGCTTCGGTCGATAGAAGATCACAGTAAAATTGTTCAACGTACTTCAGTGATATATATTTAGGAATATCATTCAAATAACGTTACACTTGTGTGAATCATCCCCCCTACCCCATATTTAAGCCTTATTTTTGCAGCCAAAAATGATGAAAATGGGTGTTTTTACTATCCTTTTTTCGGTAAGATAACCTTGAAGAAGAATTTTTAAACCAAAACTAAGCAAGTACTGCACCTTTATTTGTAATATTATCGCATAAAATGATATGGTTACGACTGAATACCACGCACAGGCAAGCTATATACGAGATGACTGCACACCAGTTCTGTGACTTGCGCTTAGAGGCTAGGATGGAGCGTGGTGCGCATGCTCTGTCGCCCTAAGTGCTTCCGCCCTTCTAGGTCTCGGACAGGCAAAATATGCCAACCTGGACGCACAAAATAAGTTCACCCAGGCGAACACTTAAAAAATATAGTGACATTATATTTTTGTCTGAATAAAGCCCAGAACATTATACTTTCGCAACTACAGTATGTTTAATACAGTAGTCAAATTAAATAATATGACAAATATTACAATAATTTCCAGCGCACATTGTGTATATAGCAAAAATACTATTTACGTCAGACTAGTTTTAAATCTGCTCAATGTAACATTAATGAATACAATACTACTGCTACATCTACTACTACTATTTTATTATTATTAATAATAATAATAATGAAAAGTTTTCGGAAAATAGAAGTTACATTTGCAGGATAAAAATTGAAATCGTGACAACCATTAAATTTATTATTTACGTAAGATAAAAGGCTTTTACATTAAGTTACAAATATTTAATTTATGTCAGCAGTTAAATTACTTTCATCATACATAAACTCAGTCATTACCAAAATTTAATGACGAGAAATTACCTGAATAAGCATAAACTAATTGTCAAACAACATACTTTGCCGCAATAACAGAACAGCAATGAAATTGCATTTAATGAAAATGACTGTAAAAATGGAAAATGTCTATGCACTGATAACAAATGTATGTCATTATTCAAAGTTTTCATTTTCTTCCGACTGTTTGTTTTCAAAACAAAAATATCAAAATATCTCAATTACGTTATATTACATGTAGCCTACACACTGAAATTCATTATAAAGACAATTTTACTTAAAGTCGTAATAGTAGTACATCAGTCAAACTATTTATCATAAAAACCATAACAATAAAAACAACAATCTGTATGCTCAAAAAGTAAATGTACATCATATCATTCATAATTTTTTCTTCCAACCATTTGTTTTGATCACTAAGTCAGCAATAACAACATTTCTTGATGACGAGAAATTACATATGTATACTGACAGCTGTCAAATGGTATGTCATGAAGAACTTGACTATAAAATCTAACATCTGTATGCACAAACAAAACTTGTATATCACAACTCATTAATTTATTTTCCCTTCGGCTAAGTCAGTAATACCAAAATTGATTATTGACGAGAAATGCGTGCAAACCATAGTCAGTTATTAACACAATTTTACTTACAACAGTACAGCAGTTAAACCGAATATCATAGAGAAATTTAGTATAAAAATTTAAATTTGTATGCACAAACAATAAAACATAACTTAAGAATTTTCTTAACAAAAACAAAAATCTTGATAATAAGAAATTACACGTTCAAAACTAAAATTAACTATCAAGACAGTTTCACTTAGTCGACTGACAGGTACAACAAACTGTGCTTGTATCACGAAAAAAATTACTGTAAAAACTGTAATTTTTTTAGCATAAGTAACAATGGTCCTACATAACTTGTAGTGTATTTTTCCATCCGACCATTTGTTTTGATCACTTCAAGTAAGCAATAAAATTAATTCTTACGGACGAGAAAATAGATGTACAGTACGCGTCACTAATTTAGGATCATTGGCAAAAGTAATATGGAATTGCCGAGCCTGGGACACAGGCTTCAGGCTGTGAAGCAAAGGAGCAGCCGCCGCCATCTTGGATCAATCCGCCGTCATTTTGTATCAATACGCCGCCATCTTGGATTACATCACGGCGGCCATTTTGTTGTGCATGGCGGCAATTTTGTTGTGAATGGCGGCCATTTTGTCACATGCCATGTCACATATCATGTCACATGTCATAACATGTCACATTATGTCATATCATGTCCCACTATGTCATATGTCCCACTATGTCATATCATGTCCCACTATGTCATATGTCACATTGTTGTATCATGTCACACTATGTCATATCATGTCACATTATGTCTTATGTTATGACTTATGTCTTATGTTATGTCTTATGCCATATGTTATGCCTTATGTTATGTCTTATGTTATGTCTTATGCCTTATGTTATGTCTTATGATTTATGTTATGTCTTAAGCCATATGTTATGTCTTATGCCATATGTTATGTCTTATGTTATGTCTTATGTTATGTCTTACGTTATGTCTTATGCCATATGTTATGTCTTATGCCATATGTTATGTCTTATGCCATATGTCACATCACATCACATCGTCCATCTTGTCGAGTCCTCCATCTTGTTTCCAAAAGTAATTTGTTTGAGGGAATTTTTTCCCTGCAGGAGGGAATTTTTTCCCTCGAAAATTCCCTCATCGTCTGCTGGGGAGGTCATGTTTGTTTCAATCATTGGCTACTAGGCTGCGCTAGTGTCGCAGTTTGTTTCCATCATTGACTGCTAGGTGGTGCTGCAGTCGACATCCACCATATTTGCTCCAGGATGGGTGCCGCCATGTTTGTTACAATATCTACTTCACCTTCTGCTAGAGTGCTCTAGTATCGCTATTGATGTAAGGTTGAAGTTGCATGTGTTTGTATATGGGAGAATAGACCTTATAATTTTATTTTTTAACAAGTTAAAAAATTTTAGTTTGCCAGGTGTAGGTTTCGAACTTGCAACCTCTGTGTTACTAGACATGTGCCCTAGCCCATTGAGCTACGAGTACATCGACCACAGGACACTGTTAAATAGTGTATATATAAAATAACCTTTGTACCAGACATGTTCACATTTAATTTATTTTCATTTAAATTTCTAGCATACCTATGTCTTATTGATTATATATATATTAAATAGTATTAACTATTTATATCCTACGAAACCTCAAAGTGGGCAATTTAATCATTTTCATATGATTCAAAATAAGTGCACGCATGAATCCTTAAAACGGGCAATTGAATCATTTTTATATGAATAAAAAAAATGACACACGAATCCTCAAAGCGGGCAATTGAATCATTTTTATGTGATTCAAAAATCCGCAAATAAGTGCATGCATGAATCCTCAAAGCAAGCAATTGAATCATTTTCATATGATTCAAATAAATTCATGCACGAATCCTCAAAGCGGGCAACTGAATCATTTGGGCACAGGCTTCAAACTGAGGAGCAGCCAACATCAAAATCCACAACGATAAGCACCTTGTCATCAGCTGTCTGGAAGTAGTACCGGTAACTATTTCTGCTCTACGAATCCTCAAATGCGGGCAATTGAAGCGTAAAAAGTTTGCAAAGCGGGTAAGTAAATAACTTACATGTATCAAATAAAACAACGCTGTACGATTTTATGTATAGACAGATCCAAGACGCATGCCTCGTAGACTGCGACTTGAGAAAAAAATCGAAACATCATATATTTTTTAAAAAGGAATGTTATAAAATCGACTGAATTTGTTCAGAGATATCCGGGACATAGACTACTGTATGCAAGAGGGGTCTAATCCAACACTTTGGATTTTTTTTACCACCACTTACAAGTCTATTTCATTTCTGCGGTGATGGTAATAATGGTTTTGAAAGGGGATCAGGTCCTGTACATATTTTCTGGTGTTTGTTTAGATTGTCAACACGTGCAAACAAATCATTGCAGCTATCACATCTGTAAGCTTTACGACTAGGGTTCATTTTACATTTGTGGGCTGCATGTCTGTTTGCATTACGAACCCATGAAAATGTTTTGTTACAGTAGCTACATAAACGTCTGTATGATGAGGATGTCAGTTCTGATGTCTTTGGCTCTGTTGCGGAATCAGTTTTCACTTCTGTAGGCTCCATTTTGCAACTTGATGATCGAAACTTCCGCAAATAGCGATTCACGGGCAAAGGAACAAGTTCTTTACATGATGCACGATGTCTCTTCATAAGGTCTTGTTTTGCTATTTTCATACGGCATGTATCACAACGCAGCTGCTTGCGAGATGGGTTTTTCACACATATCCACTTTTCATGTCTTCTCGCATTATGCGATTTATTAAATGTCTTGTTGCAAAAATCACAGCTGTGCTTCTTCGTTGCTGGAAAAAGGTCTTTCGCAGGCGTACACTGAGCAGCGACTGGTAGTTCATCATTCATAGTATTCATTCTTGTTCGAGAACACTGTTGTAAAATGTTTACTCCTTAGCGATCAGTTAACAACTGAGTGATCAGTAGCTCTATTTATTCTAGTAAAAAATAGGTTGTCCTTTTGGTTAGACATAGCGCACACGAAAACACTCAAACAGTACTTGTTGGAAGTTGGTACATACGAAATTTATAACGCCTATTACTGCTGACTTACATCGAAATCAAGTGTCTCTTCATACCTCTTTGACATTTTCTTGTTGAATGAATCCATGCTGGTGTTACTGCAACTGATGATTGGTTGCGATCAACAGGGCTGTCGTCATCTTCTACCATGTTTCTTGCACACGGCAGTGTACACCTAGCCCTTGCCTTTTCGCTGCTGCATGCTATCACAATTTACTTTAATCTTGTTGGGTATATAGTCGTACCTTCTTGTCGTAGACACTTGAAAATCTCATTACGTCCTCCTCGGAGCAGGGTAGCTGTGTTTCTTGTCGCATGTGGAAGACTGCACAGTGCCATAATTAGTACAATCAATGATTTTACAATATGGTTCGTGGCTTAGTGGTTCGCTTATATAAAGGCTGTGATAAGTACCATTGCATATTTCTGTAAAGCTTCGCAATAGACTGTGTGACCAGTAACAGTACGATACCCTACTTGAGCCTGGTGTCGCAATGACATAATGATTAGCTGAGTGAAAATATTCCATGTTGACAGTTCTCAGCAAACTGAATGACGAATGATCAAGAAAACGCGCTTTATATTGTTGCTTGTAGACTACAGAGGGAAACAATATCGTCACCATCTTACCAGCATGTGCTATGTGTAAATAAAAGACAGTTTGTGCCAACTCGATAGCTAGGAATTAGTTCTACGAACAAGAGCGTCTGTGGCTCCGGCGAGATGGTAAAAAAATATCTATGGTTAGGATGCTCGCCTTCCTGTCAAGTTTATTCAGGTTTTGTGGGGCCAGTCTCCAGATTTTCATATGTGGGAATCGTGCTGGACAAAAAATTATCATGTCACCACCTACGATGCTTCTAAAATATATATCTCTAGACATTTTGAAATTAATTCACTGTATTATATTACCATTCAGATGTACACTGTGGTAATAAAAATCCAAGGTGTTGGATTAGACCCCTCTTGCATACAGTAGTCTATGTCCCGGATATCTCTGAATAAATTCAGTCGATTTTATAACATTCCTTTTTTAAAAATATATAATGTTTCGATTTTTTTCTCAAGTCGCAGTCTACGAGGCATGCGTCTTGGATCTGTCTATACATAAAACCGTACAGCGTTGTTTTATTTGATACATGTAAGTTATTTACTTACACGCTTTGCAAACTTTTTACGCTTCAATTGCCCGCATTTGAGGATTCGTAGAGCAGAAATAGTTACTGGTACTACTTCCAGACAGCTGATGACAAGGTGCTTATCGTTGTGGATTTTGATGTTGGCTGCTCCTCAGCTTGAAGCCTGTGCCCAAATGATTCAGTTGCCCGCTTTGAGGATTCGTGTGTCATTTTTTTTAATCATATGAAAATGATTCAATTGCCCGTTTTAAGGATTCATGCGTGCACTTATTTTGAATCATATGAAAATGATTAAATTGCCCACTTTGAGGTTTCGTAGGATATAAATCGTTAATACTATTTAATATATATATAATCAATAAGACATAGGTATGCTAGAAATTTAAATGAAAATAAATTAAATGTGAACATGTCTGGTATAAAGGTTATTTTATATATACACTATTTAACAGTGTCCTGTCGTCGATGTACAAGTAGCTCAGTGGGCTAGGGCACATGTCTAGTAACACAAAGATTGCAAGTTCGAAACCAACACCTAGCAAACTAAAATTTTTTAACTTGTTAAAAAATAAAATTATAAGGTCTATTCTCCCATATACAAACACATGCAACTTCAACCTTACATCAATAGTGATACTAGAGCACTCTAGCAGAAGGTGAAGTAGATATTGTAACAAACATGGCGGCACCCATCCTGGAGCAAATATGGCGGATGTCGACTGCAGCACCACCTAGCAGTCAATGATGGAAACAAACTGCGACACTAGCGCAGCCTAGTAGCCAATGATTGAAACAAACATGACGTCCCCAGCAGACGATGAGGGAATTTTCGAGGGAAAAAATTCCCTCCTGCAGGGAAAAAATTCCCTCAAACAAATTACTGTTGGAAACAAGATGGAGGACTCGACAAGATGGACGATATGATGTGACGTGACATATGGCATAAGACATAACATATGGCATAAGACATAACATAAGACATATCATAAGGCATAAGACATAACATAAGGCATAAGACAAGACATAAGACATAACATATGGCATAAGACATAACATAAGACGTAAGTTATAACATAAGACATAATGTGACATGATATGACATAGTGTGACATGATATGACAATGTGACATGATATGACATAGTGGGACATGATATGACATAGTGGGACATGATATGACATAATGTGACATGATATGACATGTGACATGATATGTGACATGATATGTGACATGTGACATGATATGTGACATGACATGTGACAAAATGGCCGCCATGCACAACAAAATGGCCGCTGTGACATGATCCAAGATGGCGGCAGATTGATACAAAATGGCGGCGGATTGATCCAAGATGGCGGCGGCTGCTCCTCTGCTCCACATCCTGAAGCCTGTGTCCCAGGATCGGCATTTCCCTACTACTGGCAAATGTAACACAATTTGTACCTAGTTTTAAATTATTGGTGCTATCTGTGTTGGAAATTTTTTCAATATTGTACTCTGAAAAACACACAATTCAAATTTGGATCATAACTTCCAGTTATATTATTTTTCAAATGTTTAAAAAAATTTAAAATTATCTTATGTTTTTTAGTCGAAAAAAATATGCAGACACAATTTTAGAACATATATTTTTTCACCGAATTTTTCCTAGTTACATTTATACAGATGTAAAAGGAAAAAAAAAAAACATTTGAGGGCCATAAAATACTTGTAAACCTCTTTTTATTTTTGTTAGTAGAACCCTCATTGTACAGCAAATAAAGCATATATTGCTCAAATTTAAATTTATTTTATTTTTGTACCAGTGGAGCTCTCGAAGCCGGGTTTGCGGCACTACTGAAGATACTGTATATACTTTAGTGCCGCAAACCCGGTACGGGGTGGGTATCAGAGATCAGGTTATCCTGCTCTGAGTACAGATTTCTAACTGGGTGCCTGCAGGCATCTACACGCCCACAAGGATGATATGAAATGAAACCCTGTGATGGGGAAGTGACGGAATAAGAAAGCCGAGAAAAAAGGGAGATCCTCGAGAAAACCCACTTGAAAACGGCAATGTCCGTCACGTTTTCAACAATCCTATCGGGGAATGACCCTACCGAGAATCGAACCCGGATGGTCTTAGTGGGAGCCGAGTGGTCTGACCACAGATAAACTGTGACATACAACTGTCGTCCAATCATACAAGGTGCAGGGTGCTATACTGTTTTGGATAATACGTTAGCACAAAATGCTCTCGCGATTTTTTATCATTTATAACGATAATATATCGTGTCCCAAACAACATGCAACTCTTCTGGTTTGTGTATTTTTTAGTCAATTATTAATGATTAAAAAATTAAATATACCACGTTATTAAAACGAACTGAAACATCTAAATTAATTTCTCCAAACACCATATAGAATTATAACCCTATACATATCCCTATTCCCTTACAGATTATCCTGAAAATTATGTGATTTAGAATTTTTAACAGTAATAAAATACTTGTAATAAGCTTAGTAAACGTGGAACGCATGTGGTATATAATAGTGACGGAGTTGCTGTCGTAGAGAAAACTCACACAACTCATATAACTTGGAACGCAACAAAATTCTTAATGACTTTGGCACCTATTTATGCATCAGTTATGTATGTATTACATGCTCTCCCGCGTTATTTGATTAAAATCTTGCAAGGATCTTCATAGGCAAGTCTATTAAAAATTCACAGACAAAAATTTCAGGACAATCTGTATGGGATTAGCTACCTGTAGGGGGCTAGAAGAATTATTTTTATACTTTTTAATCTGTTTAAGAAAACCTCATTATTAGAATTTTATATTTATGAATTTAGTGAATTAGCACTTACTGGGTACTATGAATGCATTTAATTGCCATATCATATACCGGTAAATAACGCAATTGTAGAGGGGCCACGCCTCTTTTTTGTTTGTAGGGGATGGTTTCGATTTTCTTTTTTTATGTTATGTAGATCTCGTTTAGACTAAACATTATTTAAAAATAGTTATTATTTGGACGCCTTTTCAGATATGTTGCAAAAATTCTCTATATAAACTCGAGTTTCAGGGACGGATCTCTCCAATACAAATTTTAATAAACTATGCATAATCCAATTTTCAATAGATACCGCCTCCCGAAATATTTAGAGTGAGTTCCCGAACATCCTGGATATACGCTTATGAAACTGACGAGATAGAAAAATTAAAATGATGATGATGTAAAATGTATTTAATTATAAATAGCATGTCAGCCAGTTTTAATTTAACTACCGCGTATAGGAAGTAACTATTAGGTAAAAAATTAAGTTAAAAAAAGAAAGCTAAAAATATACATATAAATATATTGGCAAATTTGGTTATACGTAAACACAAAGGAATTTATATTTTGTAAATGGTATATTAGTTTTTAAAAAGAAACCACAGCTGGAGAAATGCTTTCAACAGCCGGGGGCATATGAGGAATCGGCGGCGGCATGTGTTTGTAGACAGCACTTGTGAACCTTCCCCCCTGGGGTGACCGAGAAGCGAGGGAGGCTTAGCGGGAACTGACCGAGCTTTCGCCTGCTAGTTTACCGAGGATAAGAACGACATATTTCCATTATGATTATTGTGGCAATTGAAACGAATCGTTTAATATACAATAACAAGAATACTTGTTGATACCGAACGTTCAATGCAGTATAATTAACATCATAACATTAATATTATTCGTTTTATCTATAAATTTCAGACAAAAATTTGTTCATGGGTGCAATTATCAACATTTGTACAGTTGCATCCAAAACAGATAGTTAGAATTTTCATTTTTGAAGAAACACCTTACAACATAATACGATTTACAAAAGATAGAAACCACATATATAAATATAGTTTTAATATGACGAAGTTTCAGCTACCTGTCATTAATAGCTTTCCATAAAAAAGGATTTGAAAATTAACATTGAAAGGATAGGGTATAAGATTATGTGCCACGGGCCCTTAAATACGTATAGTTGTTCACGAACACAATACGACCACGGAAAGAGACTAGCGCCTAGATCCAGGACCTCTAAGCACAGTGGCGCATGCGCAGTAACCCCTTACTCTCCACTCGTCCCTTCTCTTTCCAACCCAACATGCTCTCTCACTCTCCAGCCTTCCCCTCCCTTCGCCATCCGTACCCCCTTACACGCGTTTACACTCTACGGAGAGCAGGCTAACCTACAGAGTATGAATTAATTTACACAAGTGATTCTTTTGTCGCGCGTGTCACTCGGAAACGAAGTATAACTGGAATTAAATGATACTGCGTTGTCTTCCCACATTATTTTTTCTTACATTAGCTTCCAACAACATTTTTTTAGCTGTAAAGAACTGGTTAAATAATCGAGCTGCTGATAATTTTCTTAGGGTTCAAATCTAAGTCGGATACATTTTTGTTTTGTTTTATTATTGAACATAATTGTCCATTAAATATTAAAATGACGGTAATTTAAAAATAAAAAAAAAATCTTTCCTACTTGAAAATAACACTTAACGGGGGGCTCCGAGGCCGAAGTTGTGTTTCTTTGTCGCATGAGGGCTCTGCAAGTCTTGTAGCACCATCGTGTAAAGCGGCCTCTCCGAGTCCCTGCTAGACAAGTTTTCTTTGGGGAGGTGGGGTGAATGGGAGATGCAAAGCAAAGTGGCTGACATCTGGTGGTGAACTTCTGAACCTTCGGAATGGTGATACCGACTGCAGATGCTATATTGTACACATGTGTAGCGAAGCTATTTAATGTCTATAAATAAATACTACGTGGCAAAAGTACTGTTCTTCGTTGTAAAAATAAAATAGTTTTATTAAAAATATGTTTCTATATGTATATAAAGAGCACTGTCGATAGGTAACAGTGTAAAAATATCGTTACGAGTGTTGACATTTTCACACATCGCATCTTCTACCAATTTAATTGTATTCATATTGCAACAGTATTCTCCAAACTAAGTCTGTATTACCTATTTGTATTTTCTTTTCCAATGTCTGTATGTATTGTAGTTAACACGTTTCTTTCATTATAACTGGTTTATTTAGAACTAACGAGGTTAGGCCTAACCTCGTCCATTTACTGAATACTAAATTGTTGAAATGATATAGTCGTAGACGTGTCTATTCATTTGTAAGTGTTAAAATACAAACTTAGCATGCGTGTCTTATTAAAAATTATTTTTCGTGTTATGTTTATTTTTGAAAAGTAGATATTTTTCCTACAAAAAAATGTTACAAAACATTTTCCGAAGCTACGTTTGCAGAACGTTTCGTAAATATCTAGTAACGTTAAAATTACAAGCTCATAATATCCTTTTTCTCTATAAAGTATTAGTCTACTTGCAATAACGATAGTATTAATATATATGTTGTAACTTGTAACAACAGCATGAACTAACCTTCAAGCATTATGTAACCTATAAGCATTCTAAACGGACAGTTTTCGTGCGCACAAATTTTAATCAATTTTGTAGTTTTCCAAAAAGATCATATTAAATTTGTTTCTTATAAATTGTATTTTCCGCATAACAAAATCGTTTACTGCTACACTCTCTCCGTGCGGCTTTATTCCGCGTCGCTTCTAATGCACACTTCAATAATAATTAATAATATGGAATATATTAAACCATTTACTACCTATTTTGTGTTAAATAGTTAGTCGTGTTCAGTATTGGCTTCATATACATTAATTTAAGCCTGCATTTATCCACACGAACCCTTAAGAATGAAAATATACTCGCGTTTCCATTGCCACGCATACGAAAAATACGTTTCTATCACCATTCCGGCCGTCTGCAAGGCGCGACAGTGCTGCTCCCAGCGTTGCTTTGCATCTCCCATAGCTACTGAAAACGAAGGAAGGGAGGTGGGGTAGTTGGTGGAGGGTGGGGAGTTTACAAGCTTGTCACTGTACACTAGAACGACCCTTCGCCTCCCTCGCCTTACCGAGTGCCAGGCCATTGGCTGAGTCCTTGTCCCGGCCGTCAAGTGTACGGTATTTCAGTTCTCGTGACAGTTGTACGCAGGTACGAAAACACAGCGTCAGATAATTTATTAGTTTATGGGTTGGACTCTTGAGTACGATATGTCAGATAGTTACTGTAGGAATATTTAGCAAAATTTTATTTATTTGTTTAGTGTTAATTTGAGTCACAATAAATATTGTATTGTTGCATGTCATGTACCTGGAGGCCAGTGGTCGGTGGCTGTTTCGTAACACCTTGAGGGCTGGCCGATGACTCAAAGCCCGGGTGGCTCATAGTGGGAATCCCGCCGAAACTACGTCACAGATACCTGTCCCAACTGCGTCTTAACCCTTCGAGGACGGCCGACGTGACTAAAAGCACATCCGAAACATGATGAAATATCTATTTTTAGACCCCTGAAATGCGGGGAACACCCGACTGTCTGGGCTAGTATAAAAACACAGAATCGGCACATTTGAGACAGTTCGCTATTGGTAGTGCTAGAGGAAGGTGCTACGCCTGTGGAGATAGACTGGTGAAGACATCTTGGTGACGTCAAAGTCTACTGTGAGGCGGCAGGCGGCTACCTTCGGAGCAGTGTTGGGCGAAACAAGAGGGCTGCTGCGGCGGGCTGACAGGCGAAGAGGAGGTGCGCGACGGGAGTCGAACATAAGACCTCAAGAGTGAAGACAGAGGTGCACTCGGGGTGCTGCGCAGCGCATGGTGAGCCATCACCACTTCGGACTGATAAGGTCGTACATTGTCCCTATTTGAAAGACCATTGATTGGATATATGACTGAATTTTATTGTGATTTGTAGTGTTTAATTAATTGATGGTAGACATTTTTTGGTGCTTTAATTGTCAAAGTTAATTAACGTGTCTGTGACACAGGAATAATTGTGTGCCTAACTAATTGTGTTGTGAGAGTTCTAGTTGATTACTGTTTTGTGTATTTCGTAGCTTTGAGAGCTATTAAATCCAGTACTTAATTTAACTCTTTTATTTTTAATTATAAGACCTCTATCCCAAAGAGCTCATGGGAATTGCCCACATATAAAGTTTGTGCTCTCAAACTTGTAACAGTATTATGAAGGGTACCCGAGAGCATGATATCGTATACCGAGTACAGCTTTCTGACTAAACGCCCAGAAGCGACGGAATGAGAAAAGTGGGGGGAGCGGGAGATCGCCGAGAAAAAAGATGTCTGCCAATGGCAACATCCGACACGTTTTCCACATGCGAAAAATCGGCGACCGACCCCGCCTGGGATGGAACCTTGGCCACCTTGGCGGAAGCCAAAAACTCTCACCACTAGTTCACCGCGGCCACGATCATTTGAGAAATGGGATGTTAAATAACTGGTCAAAAGTATAAACACGTACACATACGTATATTGCTGGCATACGTCTGTGTATCTCTAAACTTGGAAGGGAGCGCGAGGGGAGAATAGTGCGCACGTAGAGTTGGCCGTGTTATCAGCTGTTTCAATAACATAATTTGTGCCGGACGGCGAGCGTCCTTTCATTGATGTTCTTAGGTCCGCGTGTTTTCTGCCGGGCCGCTTCATTGCCACACTTCTCACGCATGCTAAATGTGTGCTGAGTATAAAGTCTCTTTTAACATGTTTCAAAACCAATGAAATATATATGTACATATAGACATAATATGTATTATGCACATATATACGAAGTACATGAAAAAGGCCTCGGAAAATATGATGGATACATTTTGCATACACACAATCTCCGAGTGGCTAAAAAACTGCGCATACAAAAATGTATTATCTATACAAATAAATGTGATATTGAACACATTATAAAGGCCCATATATTCCAGACACGCGCAAAAACTCTGTCCCCTCCCTATTGCAGTTATTTATAAAACATTTACTTACCAAATTTTGATCAGCAGACAAAACTGCAAAGAAAATTTTACCTGTTTGGAAATTTAATATAATGAAAATTTATTGCCAATGTTTGCAAGGTAAAGGAAATATAGTGTACAAATAGATGGCGTAAAACAAAATTTTTAAGTTGATTACGCACATGCGTATATTTGTGTGTACAAAGACACACTATAAACTTGGCTTTATTGAAACACGAAAAATTATTAACTTTTTTTTAATGTTTATGTCATCGTTGAAGTGTTTGCGTGCGCATAACATAATTCATACACCCTGTTGTTATTACTGTATATATTTTTAGCAATTAACTGTTAGTATGTAGTTTGTATGCACGTGAAGAAATTAAGAAGAAAAAAGCACCGGTCTAGGCATTGTAAATACTTCTTAAATCATTGCGAACTATTTAATTGTGAAACCTTACTAATGTTCGTATTCACAAATTCTTTTGTTATCTAAAGTTAAGTTGTTTATAAAACATGTTCTGAGATTATATATTGTGCTCGAAATGAGCTTCGTCTATCAGGACTCCGATATTTTGTACATAGTGTTGCTGCGTTTCCAGTAAACAAATTGTAGAAGAGTAACTATGTTACAAACATTTGTATGTTTCTCATATTAACCTTTAAACATGCTCTGAGATTGTGTTGTTGTGCTCGCAAATAGCTTCATCTATCATGACTCATATTTTGTACACAAAGTGTTGCTGTAATTCTAGTGAATAAAATGTAGAAGAGCAACTATGTTAAAACATTTGTATGTTATGATATGTGTTCATCGTTCAAGTTTATTTTCTAAATCTTTTGTATGCTGTACCTATGTAAAATATTGGTTTAATTCTTGGCTGTGAATGACATTATTAAAATTACTAGACACATGTCCTGTATATAGTTGTTTGTAATACTCTAGAGTAAATTAATGTTTGTCGGTAAAGTTTCTTTAAATAATTTTAACTCTAAAAAACCTGAATTTTTGCATAAAAAAATTATGCACTAGGTACAATCGTCAATAAACATTTTACATAAAATCATTCTAGTTTGTGTGTTTTTATGTGTTATACACAATTCTATCACATATCTTTTAAAATATTGTCATTTATGTGAATTTGAGAGACGGGCAATTCTTGGAACATTTGACCCCATAAATAAAGCGAAGAGTCGAGAAACCTTCCCCAAAAAATTTGGATTTTCAATGTGCGACATGGTGTTTATTTCAGTACTTAAAAATTCTAAATATAAATTCAGCTTTTAAATAGTGATGGGTGAGGTTTAGTTTGGGGGGGGGGGATATATCACTTTTCCTGAGGTGCAGTTATTGGCTTACTAATACTTTATTATTTACACTCTGAACTAGGTGTCTGTTTGCACAAAACATTCGACCTAACATTTACATCTCTGTAACATAAGTATTTGGTTTTCTGTTCTTCGTAGACCCTTTACAAAATATATTGTTCACTAAAACACATACGGGACTACTGATTGTTTGAGACAAAGAAACATTACATTTCAAATACGTAATAATAAGTGTGTGTGTGTGTGCAACGCACCCCCTCCCCAAATACACTATGCATGTATACACACACTGTAATAGCCAAGCAATTGACTTTCATATTAAATATTACGCCCATTCACCAGTGGGCACTAATTTCATTCACACTTTATTAGCCAGTTTTCATAGCAATTGCCCAGCTAAACCCCAAGCGCGAAGGTAGAAACAGCGATGGTATAAATGGATCTAAACATGACAAAAGGGACGTCAGTCAACCTGCTCCCCCTTGCTGCCCCCCTCAGCTACTCTGACCGCTTGAGGAGGGACGAGGTGGCAGGCAACATCCCCCCCTCCCACTCCCTCGCTTCAGCAGCATGTTCACTAGCCCTGGTTACACGTATGTCGGACCACGCATAAGTGCAAAATCAGTCCTAGCTCCTTTGTTTTAAGAGCTAGAACATCATCGCCGCGGACTTTATTAAGCAGCTGAGCTCGAACTTTACTGCGATTGAACGAGTCAAGGGATATAACTAATAGCCTGCATTCTGTGAGCATTTAAAGTTTGATTTCACCTTAAAAAACAGTTAGAACATTAAATTGCATGATTTTGCTCAATAGCAGTATTGTAGGCTACGAATTCTACAATGTGGCCCTTATTCGAAGATGATATCTTTAAAACTGAATGAGATACCGCAAATATAGTTTAACATTGAAATCCCTATCCAGCTCTACTGCCTATGAAGGGATGGAGTCCGCCCTTTAAGAGCAATAATTATGTATGAATATTAAAACATTTTTTTCGATCCAATATTGAATAGATTCTACACATAAAAAGTAAAAAAAATGCTTATTTTGGATGTCTCTTTCTGTACACTCGTTACAAAACAATAAATAAACAAGTTATTTACATGAGTATTGAACTTGTAAAATTCATTTTTCTATAAGGTTGAACAGTCATGTCACATTAATTTTTTAAGATAAAGCTTATTGTTTAAAGAAATGTCTTTCCTTATATGTAAAACAACATACCAATATGAAAATTTTAACATTATTATGAATTAGCGTATTTATTTGTTTTAACTTTTAATAATAATTGCAAATAAATATTATATTAATAATAACTTCAAGAACTCATTTTTCAAACTCTTCAAAATAATAATAATTTGAAATCTTACATGAATGACTACAACTTTAGGTCCTCTCGCCCGAGAGCCTCGACGAACAATCCGAAACACCACATCAATGATCTTCTTCACTATTTCATAAGGGCCTTCCCAATTCTTCTGCAGCTTGGGACAATACCCCTTCTTTCTCTTAGGGTTGTATAACCACACCAGTTGACCTTCTTGGAATGTTTCATCTGGCGCATTCCTATCGTAGCGAGTCTTCATCCTATCGGTGTTGATCTTAAGGTGTCGCCGGGCAAAGTTGTGAGTGTGAACCAACTTGCGACGTAACTCGCTGGCATACACTGGAGATGCAATCTGGTCTTCCTCCGCCGGTCGTCCGAACATCAGGTCGCTCGGGAGACGGAGCTCTCTTCCAAACAGCATCCTTGATGGTATCACCTTTGTTGCTTCATGAACAGCAGAACGGTATGCTAGCAGAAACAGTGGTACTTTGGAGTCCCAATCCTTTTGATTATCAGACACAAAGATGGATAGGTACTGCTCAAGGGTGCGATTTAGGCGTTCGACCATTCCATCAGATTGTGGATGTAGCGGAGTGGTTCGGGTCTTCTTTATACCCATTATCTTCATCACTTCTTGGAACAGGTTCGCTTCGAAATTCCGCCCTTGGTCCGAGTGAAGTTCCAATGGCACCC
>PNEQ01076949.1:0-25395 GCA_003012365.1 Medauroidea extradentata | reverse complement strand
AATTAATTTCTTTCTTCCCTATTACTAATATTTTGTCTCTTAATATAATTAAAAATGGTAATTTTTCAAAACTATTCATACCATCTTATTATTTGAGTAGTTTGACACATGATCAGTGCTGTAGTAAGTAGGGTAGTGTTTAAGAGGGTAATTGCTTTTACAGCCACAATATCCTTTAACCCTATCTAAAAACGCTACAGGTGACCACAATATTTTATTTATGGGCAGCGTAGTTAAAAGTCTAACGCTTGTTTCTATATTTGTCTTTTTCGAATCCAATAATTGTTATTTCTCCAGATACGGCTCTCTGAAAAATACATTTTTGGCCGTTTTGAAGGACCAGAAAATAATGTTCCTAATAAACGTGCCGATTTTTAAAAACGTTAGCGACATAGTTTGGAATGTGCGTTATTTTCGTAGATATACCGATATAATGTGCGTTAAATGGTTTTGTCAAATAGAGAATAGTCGTTACTCGCTGTAACGCATTTGAAGAGCAGGTAGGGAGGCCCCTTAAGGGTGTTCACGTGGCAAATACGCATAATTTGGGCCTGTATTTGTACGACGTGTTAGTTTTACAGACGTTAATTTTGACTACATTCAACACTCGTGAAACGATTTTAGCTCTCATAGTCTTCCCATAGTGGCATGTCAAAGTCAAAATTTGCAAGTTACAGGAACATACTAATAACAAAAACTAACTGACTTACGCGAGTGATATAATTTACACTGAAATTAGATAGTATGGATCATGTGCTAAAATATTTAAATTCACACAATGTAATTCCTTTGTACTAAAATAAATTAAAAATAACGACAGTTTACTTTATACCTATATGGACAATTTGAAAAAAAAAAAATACAAATGGTCTTAGTTGTGTGGTTAAAATATTTTAGCACATGACCCATACTATCTCATTTTAGTGTAAATAATGTCATTCGAGTATGTCAGTTTGTTTTTGCTATTAGCATGTTCCCGTAACTTGCAAATTTTGACTTTGGCATACCGCTTTGGGAAGACTATGGGAGATAAAAAAGTTTCACGAGTTTTTGAATGTAGTCCATGGTAACGTCTGTACAACTGACACTGTGTCGTACAAATATAACATTATACACTTTTGCCACGTGAATGCCGGTAAGAGCCCTGTACAGCTAGGACTAGATGCCGCACTTGAGGTACGGAAAGAGGCAGGCGAAATAATCAGACTAGTTCTTACGTCAACAGTATCTATCCCCTCTATGCGTGGGGCGCGAAAACGACGTGCAGTGTTTCGAAGGTTGGCGTTTTTCTATAGGACTTAAGGGCGCGCTCTACCGCAATTTTCATCACAATTTTTTTTATATGTACCAGATATTTTTTTTCTTATTTTACATACAAAATGTGACTAAAGTTGGCTCTTACGAAGTTTTTTTTATCTCTCATAGTTTTCGCGTATTGGCTTCTTGAAGTCATATTTTGCATGTTTCCGTTTTAACGACTACACTAAAACCAACTGCTATACCAAACTAAAGACATTGCAGGTTACAATGCCATGCTCATAAAAATAATCAATATAAATTATTTGTATTTAAAAAAAAATATATATATATATATATATATATATATATATATATATATATATATATATATATATATATTGAATTTTTTAAATGTTTAATTTCAGTTCCAGCATTTTTTTTAATTCAAATAATATTTATTCTTTATTTTTATGAGCATGACATTGTAGCCTGCGGTGTCTTTATCCGCTGTGATTTTTTTTTTAGTTTGGTATATCAGTTGGTTTTTGAGTAGTCGTTAAAACGGAAACATGCACAACATGACTTTAACTAGCCATTACGCGAAAACTATGAGAGATAAAAAAAATTCATTAGAGCCAAATTTAGTCACATTTTGTGTCTAAATTAAAAAAAAAGTGGTACAAATAAAAAAACCAAAATGTGGATGAAAATTGCGGTCGACCGCGCCCTTAAGCGGTAACCGTACGTTTTATTTACGGAAGACACGTAATAATGTCTAGAGCTTGCTTCTCTATTTTTGTTTTACGATTCCTACTGGTATTTTTTTCATGACAGCAGCCTGAAAAATCCTGTTTTAGCTATTTTGAGGTGTCCCAAAACCATGTTTTAAAGCATGATACCTAGAAAACAAAAATAGAGAAGCATAGTTTTAAATGCGTTTTTTTTTTCGTATAGAAAGGTATCGAACCAACCTTCAACAGTATTTCCTAAAAAAAATTCTTTCTCCTAACACGCAGTAACAATGTACATCAGCCTGCTGTATAAGGCCATTGTGAGAAGTTCACGCCTGGCGAACGGCGTATTCTTTTTTTTTTTTTTTTTTACACCAAACAGCTTAACTAATTCACATTACGTTTTCCTATGAAATTAACTCGCGCTTGAAACTATATTTCTATAATTTAAAAAATTCAGCACTCTTGTTAGAAGCACACGTTGCAGCCTCTCAAAATGGCTAAAAACGGTTTTTTTTTTCAGACTGTTGTAACTCCGAAAATATCCCCTGAATTCCTAAAGAGCAAAGCGGGAGGCTTGCGTTGGCATTTACTTATTATTTTTATTCAAAAATAAATTTTAAGGATCACCACTTAAAGTTCCATTCCAAAAAGACTACCACGAAAACCTTGCACGCCATTTTGGCGCACTGTGAATAGAAGCGATATTATTCTCGTCGAGCGTAGTACTCTCGCTCTTATCGCACCCCTGTTCCTAAGCATTAATATATAACAGTAGGTTTCTTGAATCCAATTTGCGAAAGTTAATCAATATCATCCCTAGACAATAGTTTTAACCAACGTTTTAAACAAGATTGTTTCCAGTGTTACGAACTTCTGAGGCACAATCTCTGACGCCGAAATCTCGTGCATTTAACTGCGGCGCAAGAGATCACGCGTAACAAATTATCGTGATCTAGGCGTCTACATGGGTGACATTACTGACTTTTTGTTCTTTACTCATAAAGTTGGCAAATGCCATTATCTAGAATTGTCATTGAGTATTTTATCCATATTGGTTTCGAAAAAAGCATAGAAATCAGTTGATATTTTCAGCGTTTATCTACCACGCACTCTTAAGCAGTGGCCCTATCATGTTATTGAACGCGTCACTGTAGCAAAGTCCAATGTACTTGTAGACCTCAATTTCGAACTAATCCGTTACATATGTTGGAGGGCTTTCAAATAATGCTTCCTGTGAGTGTCCTGAAAGTCACATTCACAAGTAGTCTGAAGTGTGTTTTCTTTTTGTAGATAAGCACTGTGGACGATTGTTTGCTGGTCTCTGAGAAAAGACGTAACTCCGAACACGCTGCATGCAGTTCGACCGCCATATAGGAGGCCGCCTTAAGGTGCCTCCCTAGATAGGCTGCGTTTGTGTGTTTGAAGCAGGAGTGGTAAGGTTGCCGTTCGCTGACGTGTGTAATGCATTATCGTCTCTCCCCGTAAGCTATACTCAGCTGGCGTGCAATGCTTTACTATTCTCCTTTTTCCTATGAGGCGTTAAGCGGTGACCACATTGTTTTATTCGTGGCTAGCATAGTTGTAAGTGTAACGCTTGTTTCTATAGTTACGGTGTTTCGATTCTAGTTGTTATTTTTCTAGATACGGCGATCTGAAAATCCCATTTTTGGCCATTTTGAGGGCCCGAAAATGGTTTATTTTTTAAACGTGCTGAATTTTTGTAACTGTAGCGAGATATTTTGAAGTGTGTATTATTTTCGTGGATATACAAATATAATACGTGTTGAGTAGTTTTGTAAAAAAAATAATTGTGACTCTTGCAACGCATTTGAAGCGCAGGTGCCTCAGTCGTTATGTAGATTGCTCGAATCATCTATTTGTTCAGCAGAGCCCCCCAAAAAGTATATTTTGAGTGGGACAAAGTAACTTCGTAAAATGGCAACGTGACTCCAGTTCATGGTAGGTAGGCAACTCTGTTGAATCTTTAAGCTTAAGTTTTTAATTGCGTAAACTCCTGAAACCCGTGTTTGTTTATTCAGCCGTCCGCGCACCGAGACAGTGTTTTGTCTGCGGGACGAAATGGAGCCTTTGTCACGAATGTTGTAGTTCTTGTAACGATGGACGGGTAGATATCGAGAATCGTTGTTCGTTGTTGGCGACAGGAGAATATTGGCCGGACGGGGCGGAGAGACGGTGAAAAAGAACTCGTCGACTGTCGGGAGTTGTTGCAACGTTGTCCTTATTTGCGGCTTTGCTAACGTCCCCTCTCGCGCTCCGCCGAGAATATTGGCTCGTTAGGGGCAGGATGTTACCTAAGGGGGCGGGGTGTGGAAGGGAGGAGGCCGTTGTTATCGGGGCACCTGCGGAGGCTTATTTGCCCCCCTTCCCTCCCTTTTTCCCGCCCGGCATTGTGCTCTGGGTCCCGTTAACGATGCAAATTATTTTGCGGGAACGCCGCCGTAAGGGTTGGTTGGTCGGCCTGTCTGGGGTGGGGCCGTGGCGAGGTTTCGTTAGTGGCGCGCACTCGCGCGGTACGCGTTACGGGGGGCATTATACCCCCTGCCCCCCCCCCCTGTAACAGAGAACCCTGCTCGTTGCCGCCGTGTTCAACAAGGTTAACTGCCGTGTAAGTACGTTAGGATCGCTTCCCAGTGCGTGGTTAACGAGTTCATACAGCCTCTTGTTTCTACTCTAGTAGGATCTTCCCCGCTTCGCCACAGCTCCCTGCGCTCGTATCTCGGCGAGAGTGGAACATTAAAAAAAGGGAGGAGGAGGGGGAGCGAATCCGTTGCTCTTGTGAATTCTATATTATGACCCAGAGTAAAGCTACAGTAACTAATTTACTGTGGAAAATTAGGTTGTTTTCTGGGGTTCGGTATAACTGGACCCCCTTATTTTTGCAAAACTATTTCTCTATATTGCGGCAAGTTAAATATGAACCTTGTTTGTTATTGCTGTGTGCATGTTGGCTCTCCCCTTTCCGCCCCTCCAGAGCTCGGAGGGAAATGTGTGACCACGCCGATACCTCCCCTCAAAGCCAAGGTGACGGAGTGTCAGCCTGATTTACACGAACGTAGGGCCCTATAAACACTAGGTCCGTAGCGCACATAAGAAACTTTTAAATTAAACTCGTCACACTCAAAAACCATTAATTCTAATGACTTAAAAATGTTTACAATATAATTATAGACTATCCTGTCAATGATGTTACACGTTAATTTTCCTTTCGTAAGAAATTTAATTATTTAAAAAATATTTAAACAATGTCCTGTGCACTGTTCACAGAAAATTGCAGGGTATAATGTAGTAAGTGACAAACTTTTTTGTTATTGGAGATATGTGGGGGTACCAGCAGATGGAAGAAAGAGAAAACTCTAAACTTATGCACTGCAGATCATATTACAGATTTTCCTGACTTTCTCTATCATCGCTTATTGTTGTCAGTGCGAACGAGCGGAAAGTACACTTCCCGAAAATTCGATCAAGTTACAGTACTTATTCTCCTGTCTCAGCCGTGTATATAATAGTATGGTGAGTTGTTTAGTGGCCCTGCCTTGCTTGAATATGTTTAAAACTTGCAATGGTCTGGTGTCCGGCACCAAATTGTGCGGGCTTTCGTTATTCCCGCCTGATAGTACACGAAAAACTATTTGTTTGCAAAATTGCAGACGTGTTACTGAAAGTGGGCATTTTTTTAAAACTCAATACTTTCCATATTTTTATTATACATATATATATATATATATATATATATATATATATATATATATATATATATATGATACATAATTTAGTGTGTAGGATATAATTAATTTGCAAAAAAAATGTTTGATCTCACACATCGCATATGGCCTATGCAGGCCTACGATTTTGGTGAAACAGGGGCACAAAAACTCAAATTCGTATAGGGAAACAAGTGTAATAATTACGGTTCTATTTTTCATCTTTAAGGAAGAGTTCACCGAAAATGTTTAAAGATTTAAATTTTTTTTATACGTTGGTTGTTCGGTTTATTGTCATACATTACAACTATTTTTTACTGCACTGAAAATTTTTTGCTTCCATAGTTTTGTATATTGTATAATAGCATGCTTAAGTCGAAATTGGCGTAAAACAGTTTCATGCAAGAAAGGAAAAACAATCAACTTACCAAAATGAAAAAATTCATCCTGAAGTACAGTGCCATAGAATATGACACAACATGTATAAACACCTGATTGATTAGAATTTGTATTTCTTATTTTTTTTTTTTAATTAGCAATTTTTTAAAAGTTCAGATTTATTATTTTTTAGAACGAAATAAAAGCAATGCGGTTTGTAAACAAACATTTTTATAGCTTGGGGCACTGTTCTTCAGAATGGTTATCTTTATTTCAGTAAGTTAGTTTTTCTTTATTGCATAAAAAAATTTTATGCAAGTTTTGACTCAAATATGCTATAGTTCAAAACCTATAAAAGCTAAAAAAGAGTCAAAATATATGACTACAAAACAAACAATATCTGGTAAAAATATAAAAATTATCAAAACAATTAAAGTTTCCAATGAACCGCCCCCTTAAGGAGATGTAATGACTAAATGATGTATTATATTGTCCTAAAATAGACATCATGTAAAATTATTGTGTGCTGACAGGTGGATTGTTTAAGGATTATCCCTGTTTCGAGAATAAATAAGGAGGGCGCAATGTATCCTCCCCGTCCGTATTTGTGCTCCTGTTGGGAAATGATTAAGTAAAGTATTTAAAGATTACAGCCTACTATTGAGTATGTTGTCTGAAAAACTAACCGCGACTTGATTAGTCTGATTTTTTAATGTGAAGTGTTTTACAGAAATAGCATAAATTTTTACAGTGTGATGGTGAAAATTTTGTAGAAAAGAAAATGGTAGATTAGTGCACGGTACCTATTTAAATCGCTGAAATTTAAAAGAAATGTTAAACACTTTTTTTACTCTCGGGTCATACGCTATAGTGGAATTGGATAGAATTGCAAAGAAAAGATGCATGTTACACGTAACTTCATCTACAAAAGAAAGATATATGTAAATGTTGTGTCTGTTTTCAGAATGTAGGATATTCCTATTGAAAGTCTCGAGGGTCTTGCAGGCATCAACAAAACAAGTAAATAAAATTGAATCGACCATAGTAGGAATAAAATAAAATCTGTTCATGCATTAACTTTTTTTAAAATGAATTTGCGTACCTTTCAGTAAAACGTATCATCAGTATGTAACATTATCAGTGGGAAAATATATAAAACAAATAAAAAATATAAGATTCAGAAGAAAAAAAATATTGCAAGCTTGTGTGTTTTAAATATGTAGTGTTGTGAAACATATTTTGGACACGGTGACGTTCGACACTGCACGATTTAATATATTATTTAACTGATTCGAGTTCATAAGTACTTAATATAATGTTAAAAGATTTCATGAATAATCGCCTATGAACTAAGAATTTAATCTAATATATTTAATTCGTAAAATATAAGAATGCATTCTAAAGGTGAAAAAAGTTAATCGTTTAACTAACTCAGCCTATTATATATAAGAAGTTTTGGGGAAAACCTTATGCCCTAATTTTTATGAAAGAATATTTCCATCTGTTGATTATTAGCGGTTTTGAAACTCTTGGTTTCAGTAAAAGAAAATTTAATAATTTACAGATTTTTCTCTGGGTTAAAAGAAAAACTTTGTGCTTGCGGCGTAAAACTATTTGTTGTAGATAAAAGTAAGCATGCAAAATACAATTTTAAACTAGGCTATATGACATTATGTAGGTCTCAAGAATTATTAAAAATACCAGACATTTTGTATGTGTAATTGGCCTATCATTTGTAAAGAAACATAAGTAAATGGTAAAGATGCAGGTCGCTGAATTCTATACTGTTTAGCAAAATCACAGTAAAATAAACAACTTATATTTGTTGAGTAACATAAGAAGTATCCTAGCTCCGTTTTACAGTTTTAAACATCGTGACATGTTGTACTAGTAGTAGGGAATATCCGAAGTTGGGCTCGTGGGCAAGGCCGTCATCTTGTATTACGTCACGGCGGCCATCTTTGATCAATCCGCCGCCATCTTGGATCAGTCCGCCACCTTGTATTACGGCATGGCGGCCATTTTGTTGTGCATGGCGGCCATTACATGTCATGTCATATGTCACATCACATTATGTAATGTCACATCATGTCATGTCACATATCACATTATGTAATGTCACATCATGTCATATCATGTCACATTATGTTACATATGTCATATCATATTACATAATGCTGTCATGTTATGCCATATGTTATGTCTTATGCCATATGTTATGTCTTATGCCATATGTTATGACTTATGTCATATGTTATGTTTTGTCATGTCCTATGCAATGTGTTATGTCTTATGCCATATTTTATGTCTTGTGTTATGTTTTATGCCATATGTTATTCAGTATAAGGCGAGCACTAAAATTTAACCTTTGAAAAATATCACTAGTCGTTATTGCATATAATTCAACATTAACTATAGTTGCCTTATTGCTTGTGAGGGCAGCGAAGTTACGCAACATAGTTCTTTGTATTTTCTTATTTATATACAACAGTACTGGAACAAAATCAGCCGAAATAGAAATACTTTTATTTTGTATAATCAATAAACTTTTTTTATCTTACTATATAGCTTCCTGCTGACTACAATTTGTCTCACACGCACAAACATCAAGTGACGTGTCCCGAGAGGTTAGACATTTCCCGTAATTAGCCGTTACTCGCGGAAAGATACGAATTGGCTGAAAATAGAACTTCAGCAGGATTTTTTGAGTGCTCACTATCCCGAACCATCTACAGGAGGGTGAGTATGTCAGAGAGAGGGGAGCAGTACATACACGATTTTTTTTCCTTTTGTTTCAGAGTTATTTACAGAAACCAAGTATAACGTTGACTTAATGTCTGATTATTTGAGGGGTATTGATCCCTACGACCTTGTATTTATCTGTTTCTTCTCGATAACTTCTGTTCCAGTCGTTGTATCAAAATTTTTGTCACGACAAGGCATAGATACAAACTTAACCGATTTTCTGTAATTGCTGGAACCATAATATATTCATTAGTTTGCAATGGGAAACAGCTGAAAAGGAAAAATTGCTTTATTTACGGGAGCGACTACAGAGGCCGCAACATTAACAGTAACAATGCCATGTGGATTCCAAAAAGTGAATGAAACAATAAACTATGCCTTGTCAGCGTGAAAAAAGTAAAACAATTTGTCTATTCCCTGATTTATAAGAAAAACCGTAAAACCGATCTTAAAGCTTTGGGTGTTTCGTCTAGTTCGTCTGCGAAACAGAGAATTACGAAGTATGACTTTTTTATGGCGTAGCAATTTTTGTCGCTAGAAATATCCATCTGGAAAGGTTTGTGACCGCGAGCGAGATGTGTTTTTGAAGATGCCGTCGTGCAGGAACGTGTGCCTGCAGCAAAAATGTGTACGTGTGCGCGCCAGGGAGGTAAAAGGGAAGAGGGAATAATGCGTGTGTGCGTGTGTATGCGCGCGTGTGTTTTACGACCGGTGGGGGTCTCTGCCCCCGCGGTACCCGGCAGACAGAGATGGCCAGTGGAGCTCACTCCATTCAGGACGTGACCTCCCCCCCTTCCTACAACCGCCCAGTACCGCGCCATCCGCCTTCCTATTCCCGGTATTCTCGTACCGTGCCCCGTTCTCTTCCATCCGACGTGGTCGTATCCGTTCCCCTGGCAGCCTCGTGTGCGGTCCGGCTTGCGTCCTTCCCCTCACTGGCAAACCTCGTACCCCCTACCACTTTCCCCTACATCTTCCACCCGAGCGATATGGCGCAGTTCTAACACGCTGGGCTCACATTCTAGGTTCGGTTCCTAGACTTATATTTTTTTGTGTTTGCCTACTTGAAACTAGTTTATCAGACTAAATTTGGGAATTCAGAGTCAGTAGTGACATAAAGCATTACGGGCGCTGTCTACCGCAGTTTTCGTCACCACTTTTTATTTGTACCAGATATGTTTTTTTATTGTAGACACAAAATGTGACTAAATTTGGCTCTTATGAAATTTTTTTATCTCTCATAGTTTTCGCGTAATGGCTTGTTAAAGTCATATTTTGCATGTTTCCGTTTTAACGACTACACTAAAACCAACTTATATACCGAACTCAAAATATTCACAGTGGATAAAGACATTGCAGGCTGCAATGTCATGCTCATAGAAATAAATAATAAAAATTATTTGTATGAAAAAAATGCTGAAACTGAAAATAAAAATTTAAAAAGTTCTATAATTTTTTAATACAAATAATCCCTCCGATAGCTTAGATTAGTTTAAATGCCACTAAATGTTGTTGGATTAATCGAATGACGATTTTTTTCGGGTATGGAATTCTATTAACAATGTAGTTCCAAAACCCAACGAAGCTATCGTTCGATTAAGCTACCGGAATTTTTTGATTTTTAAACTAGCCTAATCTAATCTGAACTGTCACTGGGAACGGGGAAAGGAAGGGGTAAGGTCTGCGCAGAACGAGGCGCGTGAGGGATAACTGGTCGAATCTTGGCGAAGTTTCCCGATCAGTGCCGAACAAGGAACCACTTTAATGCCCCAAAGACGCGAGTGACTAACATCCGCGAGGACCCATGCTCGTTTGCTAGGTCTTGTGATCTCAATGTTTCTCGGAATCATTCCTTCAGGAAACGCCTTAGTTAGGTCCTCGGCCAATTCCATTCCAGTTTCTGAGTCTCAGTGCCGTTTATAGAGACCCGGATTTTCCGCGGAACATTTGAGGAATAGTTGTGTCTCAACTCATGTACACACGATTTGCGTTTCGTGGTTGTCATTTTGAAATTCTTCTTTGAGAGATCCTAACCAATGGGAAACGTGCATAAAGAACGCTTGCGGACTGTTGTGCCACCTTTTCAAATGCATAGTCACTGATTTTTATAGTGAAATTGATTTTACACCATCTTACTATCCGCGCGCCAGCTCTGTGTCCCTGGCGTGTATGTATTTACCTTCGTAAACTTCATGTACGCTACAGTAACACAGTATCAAATACGTCCTAACTGACGACGTTACTACGGCTAGCATGTGCGTCACATGCCATTGGGCCTTGTTGTTATTTATATATTTACGAAAGAAACAACACTTACCCGCCAGGGACTCAGAGCTGGCGCGCGGACAGTATTTCAGTGCCTTCTGCGCACACCCGCAGCTCTACATCTCGATTGGTCATTGGATGTTTCTTAACTTTCAGAACCTGTGGTGGGTGGGGGGGGGGGTTACTAGTTAAATGTGCGTGGTGTCGCAGTAATCTTGTTCTAATTGCCACAGTCAAATGAGTAAAGCTTCTGTACAAACGAAGGAAACTGGGAACGACAGTGGTAATCCACAATATTAGTATTTGATTTTTTTGTACCACGAACACAATAACAATCTTGTACCGTACATTTCAATATAAGAGATTAAGCAATATGACTGTCAGGTCAGCACAGTGCACTAATGCTCCTCTTGCAGGCCACGCTGTCGTAGCGTATTATATCGATAAAAGTTTTATATATATATATATATATATATATATATATATATATATATATATATATATATATAACTTTATTGTTAGAGATACTGGAAAATCGTGAAAGTTTTTAAATTGCCTCCAATAAACTATTATATTAAAGCCTTGATCTCTCTCATTTATTTCAAACAATTGCAAATAACTCAAATATTTTTTAACCAAATGCTTTGAAAAAATTTGAGACAGTGTACAGTCATACGATACACAATTTTGACAGAGCGTTTTTTAAAAATATTGTACCGTTTACAAGCAAAAAAATATTTTGCTTAATTTTGGCTTATTTTCACAACAAAATGTGTACTATTTCGGGGGCAAAAAACTAAAAATCAGTTTGGTGTATTGCAACAGAAAAATTCATATATAAACGTTGATATATAAATGTTAAAACTGCCAAAGAAATTTTTGATATATGTATTAATTTGCGTTACAAAAAAGATTTTCGAAACCACTGCTAAACTAGGGAGCGAGGCCTTAACCGTTACACGTGTGAACAGTTTTGGGTCAAATCACACACGCTGTGTGTCCAAGACGTGCAGTTCTAACTAGGTTTGTTGAAGAGAGAAAAAATGCTACAAATAAACGGTAGCCAATGTTGATACAAAACGTTCAGTCTTATATACATCACGTTGGAGCCTAGCAAACAGTCAACTATTCCCGCGGTTTTCCAGTGTCTCTATTGCGTAGTTGCTTCTTCCCGGTCTGGAAAAATAACATGCTTGTTTGCCTATCTGCCAGGAGCTCTAAAAATTTAGCCTAGTGGTCAGACTCGCACTGCTTTAAACGCTAATATATTTTATTGACCGCTTCGGATGTTAAGTAATTATACAGTGTTTATTAGACAAATTGCAATTGTTACACTAACAATTAATGGAAGTGTAGAACTTATAGGCTGCAATGATAAAACAGAAGGGCCTTATGAATCTCTTGTTTCAGCGTGAGATGATTGTACAAAAATTAAGTGTTATGTATAATTAATTTACTTTGGAAAATGTCTGGAATATTGTGGGAGGATGGCTTCAGGTTTTAAAACACGCACGCGATTATCCTTTTTCGTGTAATTACTTTTTATGTTGAGTTTTCGGAACGTGTAGTGTCACTTTGTTGTTTGATGCGCAGGATAATTTTTTTATCGTCGTTGAAACACGTGCAACCATTAATATTGGCGTTTACTGCATTGACGCCATCTCCCGAACGCCAATAAAACACAGCGCTATCGTATGTCATTGTATCCTACCAGCGCAATTGACAACCGCTGGCTGTTGTAACTTTAATTATGATTACTATTATTATTATTAACGGAAACATTTTTACATACGTATTTGCGAGCGATATTTAACTAAAACAATTTGAATCCCTTTAATCAAAATATAAAGTAATTTAAAGACACAATAAATTATTGCAGAAAATATTTCTAAACTAAATGTTAAGTAAAACTATTAGACCATAGTTCACTGCTGACTGCATGTATACCCCTTACAAGCTGCGTGACCAATCAGGAAGCAGCTGCGCTGTCATTTGCTGAGTTATAAGTAAACGTATTTACTATGTAAGACGTGTGTTTTTCCAGAACTCACAATCAATCTGGTGAACGATCGTAATGGTGTATGTAAAAAAAAAACTTGTTAATAATACTACTCCGGTAACCCATTGCATAAATCGTTTAAAGAAGATATTATTTTTCATAATACCGTTTTAACATCATTATCGTAACATTATTATCGTAGGAAGTATGGAAACACAAAACTAACGAACACTGTAACAGCCGCTGAGCGGTATCTTTGTGACTTCATCTGGCCGTATAGAAGCGCGAAATACTTGGAACTCAGCTCAGATGTAAGTTTACACAATTTTTGTTGTGGCATCAAGTATGGATCCGAAGACAAGCGTACTTGACTTATTATCGGCTTACATGGAAGCTATAGTTACTTCAAGTGTACTGGTACCAGATACTAGACAAGTAAACTAGACTCTTGATTTCCTTTTACGCGTTTACATGGATATTGTTGTGTCGTCAAGTGGTATGTACCGTTAAGCTTGAAGGATAGATAACTAAGCAGTTCAGGCCGTAAAATACCCGATAGTAATGTTTAAGATATTACTATTAAAGTGGCCAGTCTGCTGAACTTTGACAACAAAATTATTCCCTTTCTTCCTTTCTTTTTAGGCTTCGAGTGTGTGTATACGTACTTTCTCAGATATGTGCCCCGTAACCTAAACCTGCGCAACCATACGACAATAATGTGAAACCTCAACACGCCAAGATCAAACGAAAGGTTGTGGGTTCTACGAAGAGTATGGAAGTGATAGATGAGACTACCGTGCTATTGGCTGGTTTCAATGGCAAGCGAATTGATCTGCGCATGCACGAGTCGCGGAGTATTACTAGTTTTTATTAAGTGGCTTTTCTCACCTAACAAGAGTGACTTGAGTGAGACATTTTGGTCATCGCTTAACATCGAGGTCTTCAGCGCTGGTGAGGGGTGATATGAGGTGAGTATCGAGGGGCGCCGGAATGAAGGGGCGGGGGGAACGGGAGATCCCCGAGAAAACCCCCCGACCAACGACATCGTCCGGCACGATTCCCACATGCGAATATCCGCGGACTGACCACAAAATTATTCGAAAACTGCTCAGCACGCGTTAATTATGTCTGCTTAGGAAACACGTTCGGAGATCCCTACATACGTGTATGCCAAGTTATGGTACTTAAGAGTGCGTGGTAGATCAATTAACGCTGAAAACATCAATTGATTTCTACACTTTTTTTCGAACCCAATATTGATAAAATACTCAATGAAAATCTTAGATAATGGTATTTGCCAACTTTGTGAGTAAATATTTATCCAATATTACTAATTCGTTGCGTGTGATCTCTTGCGCCGCAGTTAAATGCACGCGTCAGAGATTATGTCTGAGTAGTTCGTAACACTGGAAACTATTTTGTCTAAAACGTTGGCTAAAACTATTGTCTAGGATTGGTACTATTTAACTTTCAGAAATTTGCTTCCAGCACTGTCGTAGAAGAACAGGTCTGGACACTCGCCTGGAAACATGACCTCCTTGTTGTTTGGCTGCAGTTCATCAAGTTACCGATAACGTAGTGTTTTATTGGCGCTGTAGTTAGGCGGTCGGACTCAAACTCCGCCCACTTCCCTCCCACTAAGATAAACAATTTATCAAAACGTATTTTTTCATTTATTTATGAAATACTTCCTTTGCTCAAACATTTAAGAAAAGGCTCCAGCAATCTTTATTTACTGTATAATGTCAACAATGGAAAAAAGTGGGCGGAGTTTGAGTCCGACCGCCCGGATTACAGCGCCAAAAAGTACAACATTCTCGGTAACTTGGCGAACTACAGCCAAACAACAAGGGGGTCAAGCAAAATGCATTGGTAGGTAGGCGAGTGTCCAGACCTGTTCTCCTAAGACCGTGGCTTCGAGAAATCTACAGTAATAGATTAATGCTTTTAGCGTTTAAATATGTACCACGCCCTCTTAAGTCAGACAATGGTATGCAACTGCAAAAATTAAAATATGTGGCAAAATCTCGTTTGAAAGAATGGTTACATTTAAAAAATTCTTGCAAGACATCAAGGAAATTTTCCCATTCGTATTTATTTAGTGACACCCAAGGTATAGTCTGTCCCAACAAATGTATTTACTTATCTGACAGTTATGTTGGCATTATTCTGTGCAATACTTTATGAATCACCATTTGGTTGCCGTCTTGTTTGTGGCATCTCATAATCGTTTTACCTTTGTACAAACGTGTACTTTACTTTGACATTGTTTCACTGATTAAGTGTAAAATATCTAGCTTCTGAAATTACTCTTGTTAGCTAAAGTTGGATATAGTCTACAGCCAAAACGAATGTCTATTTGAGCAGCCCCTGCGGTGTAACTGTGCCGCCTCGCAGCGTTGTCGTGCATGGTAGCGTACGAACACGGCGTAGGCAGGATCATTACTACATGAACACTGTCTGCGCTGCTGTCTGTGATTGTTGTTCCCGATGATGTGAGCGGAGTTCAGAAGTGACAGAGATATAAGGGCGACCTTGAAACGCGTGTCAAACGCTAAATCACCACCGCGTGCCAAGTTCTGAAAAGAGCCTGCGAGATTCCCGCCGATCCATTTTTTGCTATGGGACTACGATGAACGTATTTTTTTATTGATGGAATGTCTGAAGCAAAGTTCAGTGCACAATTATATAGGAGTTTCACATACATCCGGTTAGTACATTTTAAAGTACAGCTGTATGAAAAGTCTGTTTTTAGCCATGTTGGAGAGCTTCGAAACAGTATTTTTAATAAGTATTATGTTTTTACAATGATATCATGTACTTTCCCGAAGTGAATTTTTTGTATATTATGCACAATGAGCACATGTTAAATCATATTGCCTACGAACTGTGAATAAAATGAGGAGACCAGTGAAAATTATTAAGAGATTCAGAACATAAATAACTATAAGATCTAACGGTATTACTTTAAGATACAGACGGATATGTTCGTTATTGAGGAGGAACGAGGTATGCCATCAGTAGCACAGCGCATCAAATAGGCACGAACATTACAGCAGCTGTCTTCTAGTAAGGTATGTGTCATACGTCTAATACTGCTAAGCTTGCACTCTTTCGTAGCGTGGACTCAATGCAAATGCAGTGCAGACAGCAAGCCACGGCAGACGATGTTTGACTTTCTCGTCTAGCAAGTCGTCTAACGACCCAACTCTGTACAAACGAGCATTATCAGCCACGAAACAGAACGACTTACCGATGTCACTAGCTTAAGCTCGACATACCCGTAAATAGTTTTGTTTTATCCAGTAGGTTATTGTAACAAGACCGAGCAATGTGGCGCAACAGTAACACACTGAAATCGCATTCGGGAGAACCCGGGTTCAATCCCAGACTCCGGCTGTCCTGATTTCGGTTTTCCATGCTTTCCCGAAATCGGTCAAGGCGATTTCTGGGATGGTTCCTTAGCGAAGAACATGGCTGATGTCTGGCCTGGTGTTAAGAGTGTTATGTGCCGGTTTCAAATTTAACAGCGGAGCGATAATAGCCAGATTACAACGATCGACGGGAGAATAACTTGAGCTGTTCGCGTAAAAATTATTCGCGTGATACGCTACACTATCGATGCGCCAGGTCAGGGCCGCCCAAAGAATTAGGTTTTGGAGGGGAGGGACTACGGCAAAATGGTCTTGGAGGAATGAGCTTTAAACTATAACAACACAAAAGATCTTTGAATTTTGGATTTTGGGGCCTGGGGCAATTTCCCCATTTGCCCCCCTCCTCCCTCTCTTGTGTGCTATTCTGTAGGTACCCACGTCTTTTTTTTAAGTTGAGTGTAACCGTTTCAAATGTCGCTGAGATGTAAAGTCAATTAAAAAAAGCTAACCAGCGTATTTTTTCAACAGATCTGTGTAGAATACAAGAGTGTAAGTACGTCGTGTACAGAATCTCTTGTACTTCAGCTACGCTCAGTGGTACTGGAGTCGTGATCACGGAGAAGACACATACGTGTGTCCTGCAGACCACGCCCTTACAGCCGGTACGCTGAGTTGCGCGCGTGAGAAACTACCTTTCTCTAGCTTCTGGAAATCTTGGAGCTACCCCTATCGACGGGGCAGTTGAGATCCCCGATAACGTGGGGTGGCCTTCGGTGGCGTTCGCTTTTCGGGTTTCCGACCACGTCTCGGACACTTAATTTCCGGTCACACTCACGTTTTAGAGAGTAAAATAAAAATCCCCCTTGGCAGTCGAATTCCACTCCAGGTCCGCCTTCTCTCTTTAAGCGCTTTCCCATTATCTTGTCTGGCCCTTTTCGCCCGTCTCGTGTTTGTCTTTTAAGTGTGTCCCGGGTTCTTTCTAGTAGGCTGTCGCCGGGGTCTTCCAAGCTGTCGTGTACCTCTTCCACTAAATCCTCCTCCTTCCACTTCTCACCCCCCTCCCGCCGTCGCTCTCGTGCAATCCTGGTTGACATCGCAGTTCCAGGACTGGCGTGTTTGTCTTGTCGGTACGACCCCCACTGAAGCTGCGCGTCTGTTCCTCCCGTCCACCGCAAGAACTTGAGGGCAGAGTTTCCGTCGACGGGGATGGGGCATTCAGTCTCGAAGGGGGCTGGCAACTTATTGCCTACTGGGCGTAAAGCACGCGACTTAATAACGGCCGGTAACTTCTGACCTGGCCGGAAGTTCGCGTGGCTGAATCGGCGCGCGATGGATAGGGTGAGGGGCGCCCCCAACTACAGCAGGAGGGGTCGTTGTTTACGTGGAGCGTGAAACTAGGAAGTTCACCATAGTCCCAAAAACGCCCGTCTGTATGAAGTGTTGGGGAGGGGGGGATAGCACTCGTGCGTTAAACCCTGCTTGGTCTGCCGATGGTCGAACGCGCCGACACCTAACAGATATTTTGTAATTTATGGGTAGAGTTTATGGAAAATCGCGATTATCTTTATTGCCTGCGTATTCTCCAAACCAATGTAGCGTCCGGCGGCTTGCATGATTGGATGTCGGTTACGTTGCAAAGATACAGACGAATCACAGACTTTCGGTCGTAACGCACCAGAATTATCATTGCCCCAGTCAAATGGGGACTCGCCAGTAACGATGTTAAAGCGTCGGGAATGAATACATTACATTCAAGCCTAGCAAACACTCAATATTTCCCACCGATAAATCACCATCTTAATTTATTTATGGGTATATCTACGATTTTGTTGCGAAAAGATTTTTGCAGCATTTGTAGAGATGGTGGTTTATCACGGGAAAACTTGACTGTTTGCTGGGTTTCAACATACGTTCAGCTTATCAGAAGCTCCCTGGCTTTTCCCTGTACGTGGAGCTGTTATCCTATTAAGGTCGCGGTATACCGCAATTTTCATCGCCGTTTTTTTTTTTTTATTTTTTATTTGTACCACATTTTTTTCTTATTTTAAACACAACATGAGACTAAAAATGGTTCTTTGAAATTTTTTAATTTTTAATAGTTTTCGCGTAATGTCTTGTTGAAGTCATATTTTGCATGTTTCCGTTTTAAGGAGTACAGTAAAACCAACTGATTTACCAAACTCAAACTATCACAGTGGATAAAGACATTGCAGGCTACAATGTCATGCTCATAAAAATTGAGAATAAAGGTTATTTGAATTTTAAAAATATTATAAAACCGAAAATAAAAATTTTAAAAATTCTATAATTACTTTTTTTAGTACAAATAATTTTTATTCTTTATTTTTATGAGCATGACATTGTAACCTGTAATGTCATTATCTACTGTGATTTTTTGAGTTTGGTATATCAGTTGGATTTAGTGTAGTCCTTAAAACGGAATCATGGAAAATATGACTTTATCAAGCCATTAGGCGAAAACTGTGAGAGATAAAACTATTTCATAAGTCATATTTAGTCACATTTTGTGTTTAAAATAAGAGAAAAATTCTGGTACAAATAAAAAATAAAAAAAAGTGGTAATGAAATTGCGGTAGACCATACCCTTAACGTGTTTTCGATATATTTTTCTACATAAAGAAAACGTGTTCAAAACTGTGCTTCTCTGTTATTTGTTTTCTAGATATCATTCCTAGAGACATGGTTTCAGGGCAACTCAAAATGGCTATAAACGTTTTTTTTTTTCAGACTGCTGCCACGTAAAAAATACCAACCGTAATTGTAAAACAAAAATACAGAAGCATGAGCTGGACTTTACTATGCACTTTCCGAAAGTAAAATGTAAAAAGTCAAAGCTGAAAGTCCCATAGTAAAAAGTCAACGATCCAAACACTGCACGCCGTTTTCGCGCACCGCGCATAAAGGCGATTCGTTTGTTGCCGCACGACCCAGTCTCGCTCTTATCGCCTGCCTGTTTGTTTCTGTATCTGAGACGCGGCATCTAGCGCCTGCTGTATAGGGCTTGTAATGTGTGTTCTTTTCGTAGATAGATACATCACGAACACGTTCAATAGATTTACAAATAAACGCATATTTCTAACCCACTGCAATGCAGTTCTATGGCCAGGCAAGATGGCGTCCTGAAGGCTGTCCCGGTGCTAATTAACAATCGTTACATTTGGCGTCCATGAGGCTGTCCGAGTGCTAATTAACAATCGTTACATTTGGCGTCCATGAGGCTGTCCTGGTGCTAATTAACAATCGTTACATTTGGCGTCCATGAGGCTGTCCGAGTGCCAATTAAAATCGTCACATTTGGCCTCCTTAAGGCTGCCCCAGTGCTAATTAAAATCGTCACATTAGCAATGTCTTTTTAATGGTTTTTATTTACGCATACTTGTCTCACTTACACTCCATAGGCAGGACAGAGTACGTCGAGTCTGTATATATTCAGCCGCTATGAGGGTTTCACTGTCAGCTGCCTTTAAGGCCTTGCTGCCGAGTTTTGCAGTGATTTCGAAAATATTTTTTTATTGCTACCTAATACTCATAATTAAAATTTCGCGCCACAGTTTTGACACTTATATGTTATAATTTGTAGCTGAATTTTTTTTTGCAGAGTTATACTAAAACTTTTTTTTTTTTTTTTTTTTTTTTTTTTTTTTTTTTTTTTTTTTCAGATTTCATTACCCAAAGTACCACGTTTTTCGTAGTGAAAATAAGCAAAAATGAACTAAATTATTATTTTTTTGCTGGCGAATGGTACATTATTTAAAAAAAACACGTCCACAGTAGTGTGCATTGTGTGATTGCACATTGACTCATTTTTTTTTTATTTTGGTTAAAAAATATTTGAGTCATTGGCCCAGGTCTGAAAAAAAAACTCGGGAACAAGCCCTTAAGAGCAGGGCAGTTCACGTCACTTGAAAAAAACCAGCGATCTTGAGAGTGTCGGTCCTCCGGTCGCGTTTCGTTGGTCTTTATAATCCCGAACACTCCCGGGTTTTTCACCTCCTCGCGAGTGCTACACCCGACCCGCGAGCTTCGAAACAGAACATACGGCGGCCTTTGTATGTGTGTTTTTTTTAACACCGCAGTTGTTCTCGTTAGTTGTGAGTCCCTCGTGTGCCGCGGAGCTGGCTTTGTTCCCTCCTCCGAGCGACGCCGCCGGTTTTTGCCAGGAGCGGCAGGCAGAGTGCGTGCGGCGCAAAAACCCATCTCGCCGGGCGATATCTTCGGCCCGCCGGCGACAAAAGCCCGCGCACGGGCGGAGGTAGATGGGGAAAAAATGGAGGGAGGTGTGTGCGCGGAGGGGTTTGAAGCAGCGACCTCACTTTGCATTGTTCCGCCCGCCCGCTTCGGCTCTGATTACCACGGGGCGATTTATGTGCCCGAGGTGAAGTGGCGGGATAAAAAGGGGAAGGATAAAAAAAGGTGGAGGGGGGTCGGGGAGCTGATAGGCCCTTCGTCGGCAGGAGGAAAAGTTTTTTTTCCACCCGGGACAAAAAATAGCAAACAATAAAAAAACAAGGGAATGATAGCGAGGGAAAAGTAGGAGGGGTGTTGTAAATTTCGTAACGTGATTAATGGTCTCCGTAGCGCCGACAGATTCGCGGGATGTATCGCAATTTTCGGCGCAAGTTGGTGTTTGCGGAGGTGTGGGTGTGCGAGATCGAACCCTCGTTTGTTCGTGTTTGTGGGGCCCCCCCCCCCCCCCCCCCCATACAGACACGCCGATCTCTCTTTGACGCCCACGTCTTGACGACGTGTGTCCACGTATGTACTTACATATATCCACGTCACGGAGCATAGCGAGATTCGGGAAGAGCTTAAGGGTGCCGCTCACTACACGCTTAAGGGAATGGGCCCGAGTTTCTTCGCATTTAAAGACAATTATTTTTAAAACATAAATGGGAGCCGATATCGTAAAATCGCTTCGTAACTTTGTTATGACTGATTTGAACTGCATACTCTTATTTTGTCGAGTCAGAAGACTGCAAAATAGTTGCTAATTAGTTAATTAACGAAATTTCCTTTTAATTGATGAATTAGCTATATTCATCATACAGTTTATATCGAAAAATTACATTGCATAGTAAAACCAATTTGCAACAAAGTTACGAAGCAATTTTACGATATCGACTCTCGTATGGATTAAAAAAAAAAAATTCTCTCGAAAGCCGAGAAACTCGGGACCAAGCCCTTAAAATGTGTTGCAGTGTGTTTGTGAATACGTTTTTTACTGAACTATTCCGCATGTGCCCCGTTGTCTCAGTGTACGAAAAGAAAATACACACCAAACGATGACGTTCAGGTAGTTTCAAATCACCACGTCAGTTAATAAATCATTTTTTGGATCCCTTCAAAATGGCTAAATGTGTTGTTTTCAACATGTTATAACTGAAAAACTACTAACGGAATTCACGCGAAACCAGCCTCCCACCAAGGCGACCCGGGTTCGATTCCCGGCGAGGCGGTCCTCGCATTTTCTCATGTGGGAGTTGTGCCGGACGGTGTCGTTCGTCGGCGTGTTTTTTTTTTTTTTCGGGGATCTCCCGTTTCCCCCGGCCTTTCATTCCGGCACTGCTCCATACTCACCTCAGGTCATCCCACACCAGTAACAGTCAAGCAAATGATCAACGATAGCACTGCACGCGGTTACAGTGTCTTGCGGTAGAGGCGATACCGCAACAAGATGAGCCGGTCAACGTCGCCCTTGGCGCCGTTCTCACTCACACAAACACACGGCCAGTATGCGGGCGACCATCTTAAGGCAGTGATCTTTCGTTTATTTCAAACAATTGCAAATAACTTTAATACTTTTTAACCACATACTTCGTAATAATTTAAGACTGTGTACAGTCATACAATACACAAATTTGCCAGAACGTTTTTTTTTAATGTATCGTTTGCTAGCAAAACATTATTTACTTCATTTTGGCTTATTTTGACAACAAAATATGTAGTATATCAGGAGCAGAAACCTAAAAACCTGTTTGGTGTATTGCAACAAAATAATTCAGATGCAAGCGATGATATATATTTGCGTTAAAAAATATTTTCGAAGCCACTGTAAAACTAAAGCGTGCCATGTCCCTTTGTTTAAATTTTTTTTCTCACGATTTTAATGTTTGAAGTCTGAACTGGAGTAAATTTTACAAGTCTGTTTGGCAGTTTTCATTAAAATTGGATTTACCAAGTTTGCTAATTTTTTTCAAGGCAGTTAATACTGTGGTTTTAGCTAATTATGTAACTAACGAACTTCTGGTTAACTGACTTTCTAGTCGAAACCATATAATTTCCCCTTGAAAAAATTACCTGTCACGGCAAAACCGTTTAAAACAAAACTGTTAAAACAGATTTGTGATATCTTCTCTAGTTTAAGTGTTAATAAGCGTGTTAAATATTTAATCTTATAGAGTCTTAATTTGAAGTGTGTGTTCTTTACATGGTTAAACAAATGAATGGCTCGTAAGTAGTTTCGTCACAAAAATAATAATCGCAACTCGCCGCAACTCATTTCAAGCCCAGGTAGGAAGATGCAGTAAGAGAGCGGTAGACAGCAATTTTCATCACCGTGTTGTTATTTTTATATTTGTACCGGTTATTTTTTGTCTTGTTTTAGACACAAAATATGACTAAAATTTTCTCGTATAAATATTTTTTTATCTCGCATAGTTTTTGCGCAATGGCGCGTTAAAGCCAAAATTTGCAAGTTTCCATTTTAAGGACGACACTGAAACTAACTCACTTACCAAACAGAAAAAATTCACAGTGAAAAACGATGTTATAGGCTACAAATTCAGCTATGTTAAATCACAAAATAAAATATATTTGTATTTAAAGATTAATTTTATTTTAAATTGTAGCTTTTTATTTAAGTTCAATTTTTTCTTTGTTTTTGTGCACGTGACATTGTGCCTTTGACGTCTTTATCCACTGTGATTTTTTTTTTTTTAGTTTGGTTTGTCAGTTGGTTTTAGTGTAGTCCTTAAAACGGAAACGTGCAAATTTTGACTTTTACAAGCCATTACGTGAAAACTATGAAAGATAAAACAATTTCATAGAGCTAAATTTAGTCACATTTTTTGTCTAATGTGAGAATAAAATATATGGTACAATTAAAAAATAAAATCATGATGATGAAAATTGCTGTCTACCGCGCTCTTACTGCGTCTTTCTACCTGGGCTTGAAATGAGTTGCGGCGAGTTGCGATTATTATTTTTGTGATGAAACTACATATCGTGCCATTCATTTGTGTGCGCAGGTAAAGAACACGCCCTTCAAACTAAGACTCTATAAAATTACAAAATTAACACGCTTATTAAAAAGAAAAATTTTTAAACCTCTCAAAATGTCTAAAAAAAAAAAAAAAATAATAATAATAATAAAAAAATAGAAAAAAAAACGGCCTTTTCCATACTACCGTATCTGCAAAAATACCAACTGTATTCGAATAACTCAAAAACAGAAACATGCACCGGGGCCTTTGAACCGTACTTTCAACAGATAAAATCATACGGCCGCCACTTCAAGTCTCATAGATAAGGAACAGTAGTAAGCCACTGCACGCCAGCTGAGTGATTAGGGCGTAGAGGAGATATTAGATCACATACGCCAGACGTTTTCAGACGTGTAGCATATAACCAGTATTGTTTTGCCCTTTTGTCAGCTTGTTTTGTCAGCTCTTTAAATCGTACTGCAAATTATAAAGAGTGATAATAGATTATGCTTTTAAGATATTTTTTTATCGGATGTAATCTCTCCGAACAATTTTAATATGATTACAAAAACTAAATTTAATCATAAATTCGACATGAGTTTAATTAAATGGAGTATCAACATTAAAAATAAATTACTTCCTAATGCACCAATTTTAATGTTTTGCATAAAATTTCATTTCAATAATTTAATAGATAGATATTTGAAAATTAACTTTATAATGTATTTTAAAATTAACTTTCTAAGGTTGTATTTTAGCTATCAAGTACTGTATTTAAAATTGAAACTTTGCTACGTGTATCATACTTAAAATACATGCAAAATCCACGTTATTATGGAACTGACTACTTTTCATTGATATATGCAGCCCTGAACACACTGCGTGATGTCATTGGCCACAGGCCCTTACGTAATGTCATTTACATATTGACTGCTGTACATGCAATTGGCTACTCTACCGTGGACATTTTCACTATTGACCAAAAACGTTCCCCGCTGCAAAAGAGAAGACGTTATGTGTTGATATGGTAAGACGTCGAGGTGGCAAACACAGCTTGCAGTTTAGTCTGAAGTCAGAAAATAACACGAAATTTCCATGTCTGTACTCATATAGCAGTATTATTCGGACAATTCCGCGGAGAATTCTTTCAAACTCTCCTTGGGCATCAGCTGCGTTGGTAAAACATTTTGAACCTACAACTCAGTGTGTTCTGCCGTAGTTTTGACCTTCAGTTATTACTGTATGCCTCTAGATATTTGTAACTAGCTTTCGTCCACGACTTCATTCGCGTGATTTGCAACTTTTGAAAATTTTAAATAGTGCAAAATATTGTTTAAAAAAAAGGTCACTTATTACTGTGTTAGAAACATTTTGGAAAAGAAGATTTTATTACTGTATGTTTTGGTGCATCATAGCGTATAAAATTGTTACTAAGGGTCATAAATGACAGTTTCATTAACATAAAAAAAAACACTTAATTGTTTTGGTACCCCCCCCCCCCCGCAAACCAATGTGTGTATATATATATATATATATATATATATATATATATATATATATATATATATATTCTTTAGAAAAATAGTGTAATTTTTCGCCGCCCTTTAAAGTTCAGGCTGTTATGAATGAATTCGTAATTTCTGTTTATGGATGGCGTTGAACGCAATATGCAGAACGTACGTACTCTATGGAAGTGTGGGAAACAGTATAGAGTGA